>VONZ01001245.1:0-183932 GCA_012976165.1 Labeo catla | reverse complement strand
CACTGCAGACAGACATTTGTGCATTCTAGACACCCTCAGTCCTCCTCTGTCTCTTGTCCCAGTAAACCATTTTGAGAGTTCCCTCTCAGATTTTTGCTGGTTGATCTTTGACATCAGTGCAGTCTTCTTAACAGCCTCTGCAAAACAAATATATTTAAAAATAGGACATTTTTAAATTTTTCAGGAGGATGAGGTATGAAGATGCTGCGCTCCACTACAGTAAGGAAAACAACACAGTAAAAGCAAAGGTGCTTGTTTACAGGCTATTCCAATAACCTTTCTACAATATGTTTAGTAAACATGAAATATTATGTTACTTACACATGTTAAAATACTACAAAATAATAACTTTTACTTGGAGCAACTCAAGGGCGAGTAAATGACTACAGATTTTTTTGTTTTTGTCAACTATTCCTTTAAGAGTGTCAGTTTTAATAACTTAAATTAGAGCTGCATGATTTTGGATATATAGAGAATCCCATTTTTGTTTAGATTCAAACAGATATCAAGATTCTGAACATCGAACTAAAAATAAAGTGTAATTTATTAGAAGTTCTGTACTAGAAATACTATGACTGGAGTCTATTTAAAATGTTTAATCTTGAATGATTTTTTTATTATTGTATAAATTAATGATTAAATGACTCTAAATGAATATATGTTGTTTCATTACTGGATGAATCTGTGTTTTTTTAATGAATCTCTTGAATGATTCAATGACAAATACATGTGTTTAACAGTCCCTTGTCAGCACCTACTGGTGTAATATCACTGATATAATCTTTATCTGAATTGTCAACTTTGTTTCAAATGATTTGCTCTATTTTGATAGCTACTGTAGACATCAGTGATTATATCCAAACTAAACTTTTATCCCAGTACTTCTTCGATCATTTAAATAATTCTAACAGAAAAAACGATAGGTGTTGTTCAAAAAGGTTGACACTGTTTTATTCCTACACATGACAACTGCACTCTCTTTCTGGATCAGTAGGTACATTGACATGAAGCACTGTATTGCAAAAAAGCTCCATGTAAACAACTCAATCGAAATAAAAATGCTCAAACCGATTACGATTTCAATTACTTTAGAAAGGTAGGACAAATCTTTTCTAATCCATTACAAAGGACATGTAAATACTTGATCAAATTGATAACTGAACTAGAAAAGTTTTGCGCATGTGTAATGAAGTAGAAATGACATATGATGCACAAAATGAGCTGATGTTGTTGTAATATTATATTAAAGAACATAATAAATGACTGCAATGTCAATCAAAAATTCTCTTTCTACTTATCAACTGTGAAGTGGTATAAGACAACATTGTCCAAGTGACCGTTTCAGACTCTGATTTGCAGACACCTTGTTTTAAGCATGAGAAAGGGTGTTTTTATTGCTTGGTTATATAGCAGCACAACACAAAGCTTTGTGGCTCGTAATCAGGAATCGAAAAAGATAAGATGTTAAGTTTGCTTTTTAAAACAAATTGATGGTTACACTAGTCAAAGCTTGTGTTCACATCTGTTAAGATAGTTGTCTACGTCTCCTACGATTAAAATTAATGGCTAGTGCGTTGGCTGCGACATACGTAAACCTATCAACATCCATCGCCATGACTTATCGAGAGACGAAAAAAATTACATTTTAGTCTCATAACATTGGTTAATGAAACTGCTGTAATTTCGCAACATTGTTTTATCAACAACATCGCAAAAGTTTTGTGCAAATCCGTAATGGAAATGCACCTAGTGTACTTTCTATACTGGATCCGGCGCGGCCCGGCACGGCACAATAAATCCCAGCTGGCAAATTGATGCCTTGTTTTATTTATGATGTACTGACAAAGTTTAAAGGGGTCACTGGGTGCCCATTTTCCACAAGTTTATATGATTCTTTAGGGTCTTAATGAGAAGTCTTTAACATACTTTGGTTAAAATTTCTCAGTGGTAGTGTAAAAAAAAACCCACCCATTTTACCATCAGCCCTTTATAGAGTGAGCCATTCTGTTCCATGTTCCTTTAAACGCTAATGAGCTCTGCCACCCCGCCTCTATCTCCTGTGGGGCGACGATCAGTAATGTTTACTTTAGCCGCATTTAACCGCAAAACTTGCTAACTAGCACATTATTAAGAAAAGGCGAATTGCAAAGATGCATAAGAAACACCCATATACTCACTTCTGCTGTAGGTGAAACTAGATTACAAATGATTCGCGTGAACATAGACGCATTTATTTAGGCTGCCGGGCACATTTCCTTCAAAAACAAAAGTAATGTTAATCCTCTGCATCTCAGATGTCGGGAGTAAATGATGAGTGCTACTATGTGCATTACTGCATCCAACAATAGAACACCTCAATTGCTCAATCGGAGATTCCCCTGCACTGGAGTCGAAACAATAATGGTGGTCGGACTGTTCTCAGCGCTCACTTGGCTCAGTTAGGGTGGGTTTAAGTTAAGACTGTCATGTCAATCAACTATCATGGAAGTGGCCTTGGTCCGTGTGACATCACACCGACAAGACACTGACAATGACCATATTTGAAAAAAGGCATATTACTTGGATTACATTGGATTTTTCCCTTAATTAAGATTTAAAAAATTCCACTGTGTAAATTTATATCATTATAGGGTGGTTGTGTACACACACTGTCAACACACATTTATGTTCAAACTTGTAAAAATAGGTTTTGCATCCGATGACGCCTTTAAATGATTTTCAATGGTCGCTTGGCCACATCTAGTGTACACAGACTTTAGCTGTCACGCCATGACAACTGTCACCTCTGTGTTAGTCATTTACGAATAAGATTAAGTGGGGTTTGGATCGAGATTATGAACTTTAATTGATTAATCGTGCAGCTCTAATTTCTGATAATATATGTGTCTCTATCTATTTATGATAATATTTGAAGAGAAACATTACACTTTTAATTCAGAATCATAACTATACATTGTATCAAAGGTATAGTTCACTCAAAAATGAAAATTGTCATCATTTATTCACCCTTATGTTGTTCCAAACGTTGGTAACTAGACAGTTGATGGGCCCCAATGATTTCCATAATATTTTTTTTCCTACTATAAAAGTTAATGGCTACTATGAACTGTTTAGTTATCAACATTCTTCAAAAAATCTTTTTGTCTTCAACAGAAGAAAGAAATTCATACAGGTTTGGAAAAACATAAGGGTGATGAAGGGTAAATGATGCCAGAACTTTCATTTTGGGGTGAACGTTCCTTACCAGAAGTGAGAGTGCAATGTAGCAGATAAAGGACAATCCTCCTCCAAATTGGCAGTGATCAGCTGGGTCCTTGGTGAATCTGTAGTGGGGTGGGCCCGATGAGTCCTTAAAAAGAATAATTTCTTTTTTTACCATTTCTTTACAATCTTAAACAAAACATATTTAAATTGTACTGAAACTTGCCATTATAAGCCATTTAGGCAACATAAACAAACTGTCAGCTTTGAAACTGTTAGTTATGATAGAAACATGAACCTAATGCATAACAATACCATCAGAAAAATGTGAATCCCCAAAAGAAAGACAAAGAGGATTCACAAAAAAATTGACTCTTCCCGTAGATATCATAGCAAGGTAAATATAACTGTATCTTAAAACAGCTGTATCTTAAAAAAATTTGTACACCACAATTAAATCTACCATAATATAATTTTACCTGCAGTTGCATTTATCCTGATATGACACATCTGAAGGCTGGATGTTCTCCAGTGAATAAAATAAAGGACTGAAGATGGTGACAAGTTCTATTTCCTTTTCTTTGGGCCACCTCAGAAAAAGAAAGACAACAGGGAAAAAAAGTTACTCAGATTTTCTATCACCAGTGGAGGAAATGTGTTACAAATGTACTTATAATGATTATAATCATAATTCAGGTCTGGAAACAATGGTTAAAACTGATTAACATTTTACTGTAGTCTCTGTATTGGGTGCCTGTTTTCCCTGAAAAACGTGTGCTTGATCTAAAAATGTGAACCAATATCTTATCATTAGAAGTTATCAGTATTTGAAGAGGTGAAGTAAAAATATATACTCAGAAACGGTCATCTACACAAACATAACACTCTCATACAACACTTCAACTCTCCTGTATATTCCAGTGTTTTTGAGTGTGAATTACAGTTTAATCACTTACTTCACCTATTCCAGTGCTCCTTTACTTCTCATGCGTTTGAGTTTTAAACTAAACATTAATACACACAAACACACACCAACTTCCCCTGGTGAAAAAACAGCATATGCTGGTTAGGTATGTTTTGATGCTGGTTTTTGCTGGTCATGTTGCTGGTCAAGGACCAGCATGAACCAGCAAATGACCAGCAAAAACCAGCATCAAAACATACCTACCAGCATATGTAAACACTAATTTACACTGAAATACGTGCTAATATCACCAGCGCGCTAATATGCTAATCGCGATTAACCTCTCCCTTTAATTTCCTCTCACTCATATTCATTAATTGTGGGTACAAATCATAACTTTATGATGGTTTGACTGAAAAATGTTTTGTTACCTGACATCGCCATGTTTTCAGGATCTCACACATCCAGTCTGCCCCTTCTTCCGTGTTCACATTCCAGCTTCTGTTCTCCATTGACATCTCACAGTTCAAATTAGTTTACAATAAGAATGTAACAGGCACAATCAGGAACTGAGCGCGTAATCTTGCGGATCAGTAGCAGCACATCACCAAACTGATTAGTATATTTTCAAACTGCACTAGTAAAAGGCGCGCGAGGCTGTCATTGGCCAGTTTGGTGAATGACAGTCACATTAACCAATCCTGATGAACCCAACAGGTGAAACAACCAATAGAAATTGTTTCAGAGTGGTAATGGAAAAAAAACTTTTTTTTTAACAAACGTGTGTGTATTTAGTTTTATTTTTTTGGTCAAACAGGGTTTTCATGACAGTGTATGAATAAAAATGTAATAGTGATATGTAAAAGTCCACACAGAAGCTCACTGCTCTTTTGAGATTAAAACTGTATCTATTATAATTATTGTTACTAAGGCTAATAATTAAAATTATACATATACATTTGGATTTTGAAGAGGTGTTTTGATCAAAATATCGTAAAATGCTAATAAATAAAATGTTAATAATCATAATTATTCAAAAGCCAGATATTTCTTGTTACAGACATGACATTTATTCAACTTTATTTTTATTATTATTATTTTTATTTATTTTTTTTTAAAGATTTTTTTGTTAAAAACAAATTTGAATGATTTAGCATTATACATTATCGATTTATGTCAATGTTAAAACAGCAGCTGACATTATTTCAATCATATTTCATCTTTGAAGGTCGGTCATGTGCCAACTAGACTGAAAAGAAAAGTCTGTACTGTTGGTTCAAAAAGAAAACTGAACACAAAACACAATATGCTAACTGAATGAAACAGCACTTTATTCTGAACCCCTGTATCATATGCTGCAAATACGATTTCTGGATATACATTGGATTTTTCCCATCAGAAACATAAATGTCCATTCTGTCTTTCTTCTGTCTGTCCACTGACATTTGTTAAGACATTTGCTTTAAACATTACAGTGTTTACAATAACTTTTGTTAACTCTAAAATACATAAATCCACTTTACCAGCTAAATTACTATTAATAGAAATGCCATGCTACCGCACAAATGGAAGTTCAAAGACAATATTTTAAAAATGGTGAATAAGGTCAATACTGTACACACATAGATCCCAAACTCCACCTAGTACCTATATGTGTACTACCTAGGGCCCATGCAGTCAGCCTATATGGGGCTGATTATGTTTGCTCATGTCCCCTATTGGATAACCAGACATGGCACTACCTGGGGACACATTCAGCACATGATTTCTAAATTGCCTAAAATAACCAGGTGTTGGTTGTTTTCACTGTGCTGATTGATTATTGTACAACATCAAAGTACCGCAAGAGCTATGCAGAGCAGAGCAGATGCTCCATCCTTTCGAATCATTCTCGCGGTACTTTGTTGTCATGCAATGATCCATTGCCGCAGCACAAGCAACCAACCTGGTTAATTTAAGCAATATAGAAATCCTGTGCAGAATATGTCCCCAGAAAGCGGCACGTTTGGTCACCCTACCACATGATGGGAAGATCACTACCCCATATGTATTTCCCCATTCACAACCCATACAGTGCTTACCCATGTGGGTACTACCTTGAGCCCATGTAGCCAACCTATAAAGGACTGATTGTGTATGCCCATGTCTGACCCATATAGTTTGGCAAGAGGGCCCTACACGTCTTTCACTGTTCAGAACCCATACAAAGATTACTTATGTGGGTACTACCTTGGGCCCATGTAGGCAGCCCATATGGGATTGATTGTGTTTACCCATGTTCTACCTATATGGTTTGACCAAGAGGGCCCCATATGTGTTTCCCCATTCAGAACCCATATAGAGGTAGCCTTTGTGGGTACTACCCTGGGCCCATGCAGGCAGCCTATATGGGACTGATTGTGTCTGCCCATTTTTTACCCATATGGTTTGACCAAGAGGGCCCCATATGTGTTTCCCCATTCAGAACCCATATAGAGGTAGCCTTTGTGGGTACTACCTTGGGCCCATGCATGTGCAGAACCCATATAGAGGTAGCCTTTGTGGGTACTACCTTGGGCCCTGCCTATATGGGACTGATTGTTTGCCCATGTTTTACCCATATGGTTTGAGCAAGAGGGCCCCATATATGTTTCCCCGTTCAGAACCCATATAGAGGTAGCCTTTGTGGGTACTACCTTGGGCCCATGCAGGCAGCCTATATGGGACTGATTGTGTCTGCCCATTTTTTACCCATATGGTTTGACCAAGAGGGCCCCATATGTGTTTCCCCATTCAGAACCCATATAGAGGTAGCCTTTGTGGGTACTACCTTGGGCCCATGCAGGCAGCCTATATGGGACTGATTGTGTCTGCCCATTTTTTACCCATATGGTTTGACCAAGAGGGCCCCATATGTGTTTCCCCATTCAGAACCCATATAGAGGTAGCCTTTGTGGGTACTACCTTGGGCCCATGCAGGCAGCCTATATGAGACTAATTGTGTTTGCCCATGTTTTACCCATATGGTTTGACCAAGAGGGCCCCATATGGGTTTCCCCAATCAGAACCCATATAGAGGTAGCCTTTGTGGGTCCCGCCTTGGGCCAGTGTAGGTAGCTTATTGGGACTGATTGTGTCTGCCCATATTTGACCCATATGGTTTGACCAAGAGGGCCCCATATGTGTTTCCCCGTTCAGAGCCCATATAGAGGTAGCCTTTGTGGGTACTACCTTGGGCCCATGTAGGCAGCCTATATGAGACTAATTGTGTTTGCCCATGTTTTACCCATATGGTTTGACCAAGAGGGCCCCATATGTGTTTCCCCATTCAGAACCCATATAGAGGTAGCCTTTGTGGGTACTACCTTGGGCCAGTGTAGGCAGCCTATATGAGACTAATTGTGTTTGCCCATGTTTTACCCATATGGTTTGACCAAGAGGGCCCCATATGTGTTTCCCCATTCTGAGCCCATATAGAGGTGGCCTATGTGGGTACTACCTTGGGCCAGTGTAGGTAGCCTATATGGGATTAATTGTGTTTGTCCATGTCTAACCCATTTGTTAAACTCATATGGGCCCCATTTGTGTTGCCCATTTCGAGCCCAAGCACTCATTTCCCATTTGTGACCCAACTAGGTCCCACATAGGGAGCCCATCTGTTTTTGCCCGTGTGGGACCTACTTAGCGGACCCAAGTGGGCCCCAGATAAGATGCCTATTTTGGGACCATGCCCACTTGGTACCCATGTAGACCCAGCAGAAACCATGTGGGCCCCACATATACATGTTGGCTGGGTACTATGAAATCCATACCAATACATCTTTTATTAGTAATGAATACATATACACTTGTGAATAACTTGTATATACATATAAACTTAACGCATGCATACGCTAATAGACACTCGCTTATACGTATAAACTTGATCCATGCATATACACCTACAACAACACGCACATATACATATAAACTCGCTGCATGCAGACACACCTGTACTATGGGATTATTTTTGTGCCAATAAGAATGAACGTAACTTTATAAAACTGAACGTAACTTTCCAAGAAACGATCAAAAATATGCCACTGCAAAAGAAGAAAAACACAATGAAAATGAAAAAATGAACTCAGTCGCACAAATTTAACATGCTCTTCAAATATGCTTAATTCTTTGTTAATGATTTTCAAAGAATCGTTTTCGCGAATCATGGATTCTGAATGCGTTGCCACAGCTTTCGCTTACGCTTCGCAAATTTTCGTTTGCTGTTTTGGCACAAACCTCTCGTGGGGGCGGGCTTAACAGCGATCTACTCTGATTGGCTAATGAGCTTTTGATGGACAGTTGCTCTCTGATGTGGAAGCACGGACGGTGACGTCAGTGGCGCACATATTGGAAAGTTGTTGCTGTGTGCAATACGTCGTGCTTTGTTTATAGAAACTATCAGAACTGTTGCACACCGTACATGAATAAAAGTTTTATCGATGTTATTGATTAACGTTACTTTAGCAACATGAACTTACTTCAAGCTGCCCTGAGGGACAAGCTGAGGTGGAAGATGATGCCGCTCCGTGTCTCTCCTGGGAGCTCATCTTTAGAAACTAAGAGACGACCGTAGGTGAAATACTAATAACATTAATACTTAATATAAACAAAGCACGACGTATTGCACACCGCAACAACTTTCCAATATGCCTGCACTGACGTCACCGTCCGTGCTTCCAGGTCAGAGAGCAACTGTCCATCAAAAGCTCATTAGCCAATCAGAGTAGATCGCTGTTAAGCCCGCCCCCACGAGAGGTTTGTGCCAAAACAGCAAACGAAAATTTGCGAAGCGTAAACGAAAGCTGTGACAACGCATTCAGAATCCATGATTCGCGAAAACCATTCTTTGAAAATCATTAACAAAGAATGAAGCATATTTGAAGAGCATGTTAAATTCATGCGACTGAGTTCATTTTTTCATTTTCATTGTGTTTTTCTTCTTTTGCAGTGGCATATTTTTGATCGTTTCTTGGAAAGTTACGTTCAGTTTTATAAAGTTACGTTCATTCTTATTGGCACAAAAATAATCCCATAAAAACACTCGCACATACATACAAACTCGTTGCCCGCATATACACCCATAAAACACTCACGCAAACATACAAAATAAATTTCAGGTAAGACGCATGCTTGAGTTGTGTATATACATATATGCAAGTGATTTGATATGTGGATGTGCGTGAACTTTTCAGTGCAAACGGAAGACATTTCAGTGTAAAAGGAAGCAGCGGCACTTCCGGCGGAATCTCCAGATGCCGGGGCATTTTAAAACGCTTAACGTCACTTAATGCATTAAAATAGTGTTTTAAAAAGACATTTAATATAGCATACGATGTACCAGGGGCGAATTTCCACTGGGCACTTTTCAAAATCCCGTTCAGCACCGCCGAGAGTTCGCTCGATCGTTCAAACAAAACCGAAAGTAAAACGCGCACGAGCCTTCAAAAGCAATTTTACCCAGCGTTTAGAGCGCGACTCCCCAATGCGTGCAAATTAGGCTACATAACATATTTAGGATGTTATTAGTATGTAGGCTATAATAGGTTGTGTAGTTGTCTATAGCTCTCTATCATGTTTGAAAAGTGTAGTCTCTGTTTGCACTCTGAATACTGAGAGAGTAGCCTACTTTGATTATGGCTGCGCCTATATATATATATATAGTTCATGCTCATAATTCATGTACAGTTCTAAGGTCTGAAGAGACTTATGAATTCATACAGGAGAGAATTAAGCCAGTCAGTTGAGTTTGTAGCAAATCTTTTTTATGGTGCTTGGGTGTTGTCTTTTACTCATGGGCGTCGGAACCATTGAATGTGGGTGGGACAGGACCCGCCCACTTTTAAAGACCAATGATATCGGACCCACCCACTTTTACCGTCTCTAATTCGGCGAATATGTCTGCGCACTTTTTAGAGCGCCATTAGTCAAATCCACTCCACATGACGAATGGGCTAATAACTTAAGCTCCATGCTCACGCGTTTAAACAGGCAGCATCAGGGGTGGAGGATTGGACGGAGAGGGCGCGGGCGCATCAGGCGCAATCATCAAACATATTTCAAAGGAAGCGGGCGCCATGGTCCTGACCGCTTCGCTGTCTTTAATAGGTGTGTTTAGGGAATATTCGCGCCTGCTGCACTTCTGTAACACAGCAAAGTAAATAAAGCATCTGAGTGTATCTGCTGCTCAGATACACCTAATCCTACCCGATACTTTATTCAAACATTTAGATTATTTCCTTCATTTTTATGTTTATTGAAAACACATGCCTTTTCGATGTAAAATGAGATGTGAAAAGGCAGAAGAACGATTTCGGCAATAGGTGGACGCGAACTCGGGTCGTTTGCGTCAAAAAAACTCTTGTTATTCGCTTTATCGCTTACGCCACTGGAAATACATTTAAATAGTCGTGTTTTGTAGTGTTGTGACGTTAGTGCGCAGAGGTAATATACATGGTAAAAGGCACCACACTACAGAAAATGGCATATACTCCCCACCCACATTTATTTTGCTTCCGACGCCCATGCTTTTACTGCATGTGATAATTCATACTCAGAAAGTAGAACAGAACATAGTTAAAACAATTTAAATAGAGACCAAAATTTTTCAAGCATGATAGAGAGCTATAGACAACTACACAACCTATTATAGCCTACATACTAATAACATTCTAAATATGTTATGTAGCCTAATTTGCACGCATTGGGGAGTCGCGCTCTAAACGCTGGGTATTAAAATTGCTTTTGAAGGCGCGTGCGCGTTTTACTTTCGGTTTTGTTTGAACGATCGCGCGAACTCTCGGCGGTGCTGAACGGGATTTTAAAAAGTGCCCAGTGGAAATTCGCCCCTGGTACATCGTATGCTATATTAAATGTCTTTTTAAAACACTATTTTAATGCATTAAGTCACGTTAAGCGTTTTAAAATGCCCCGGCATCTGGAGATTCCACCGGAAGTGCCGCTGCACATCCACATATGAAATCACTTGCATATATGTATATACACAACTCAAGCATGCGTCTTACCTGATCAATTTATTTTGTATGTTTGCGGGAGTGTTTTATGGGTGTATATGCGCGCAACGAGTTTGTATGTATGTGCGAGTGTTTTTTAGGTGTATATGCATGGGTCAAGTTTATATGTATATGCGAGTATGTACAGGTGTGTCTGCATGCAGCGAGTTTATATGTATATGTGCGTGTTGTTGTAGGTGTATATGCATGGATCAAGTTTATACGTATAAGCGAGTGTCTATTAGCCTATGTTAAGTTTATATGTATATACAAGTTATTCACAAGTGTATATGTATTCATTACTAATAAAAGATGTATTGGTATGGATTTCATAGTAGTGTGCACGTGTATTTCATATATATATTTTGAACATCCCACAGTATACAAGTATATGCAAGTAATTTATAGGTGTATATGCACGTGCTTTATGTATGTATTGATAAGCGAAGTTTGATTTAAATCTTACGTGGGGCCTCATACATATTTGACAAAGATGCTTTCTGCAACAGTTCCATGTCTCATGCGAAGTGTAGCGTTATACGTCACCGTCCAAATTCGTTCAATTCATTTAGTTCATTTCTTCTGATATAATCCACTCAACGGCCATTCACTATATAGGGATTAGTGAATGAGTGAATGAGTGAACGAGTGAGCGATTTCGGACACAGCTTAAATGGATTAGAAATAGTACATTGAAGGGAAGCTTGATTGAGCCTCAAGGGATTCTGGGAGTTTAAATTTGAATTTTGTCAGTTGGAGTTTGAAGAGTGTTGGCTCATTTGAACATTCCGTCAATGTAAGTCTATGGGATTTTTGGTGGTTTTGATAGTCTGGTTTACGAAAACTGTAAGCCAGATCAGTCTAAGAAGATATAGCACACAGAGTCAGACCAGTCTGAAGGTCTGGGCCAAGTTTGGTGGTTCTAGCTTGAAAGCTCTAGGAGGAGATAGATACCAAAATTTGGCACAGAAGAAGAAGAATCTTAAATAGTATTCTCAAGCCAACTTAATTACTTGACAGAATGAGCAAACAGGTTTGGTATTTTGTTATGACTGTTGAAAATTTGGTGGAAGTGGCTGTTTACAAACACTGGATTTAGGAAAAATGGAAGCGTGCTACAGATAAGAGATTGTCCATGCTAACAGTAAAAATAATCTAGCATTCATGGCTATTTGCAGAGAGCAGCAACTGTAATGTTCCACAGATAGGATATGGTTAAATGTGTTCAGCTTTCTGCACAGATAGCACAGTTCAGACACATCCCTGTTATATAACAAAATGAGGCCTTCCCGTCAGATAATCATGGCTGGATGGTATTAAACGGGATGGAAAAATCAAAAAACAAGATGCAAACTGTGGCATTGGGTCTAGTGTAAAGTGTAATACTTAATCCAGGTGAAGCAAATCTTGGTTTATCAGTGTGAATGCACTGTATTTGGGGAAAGCAACCACACTTCCCGGTCAGTGTGCAAAAAAGGTTGCACGGTGGCTCAGTCGGCAGAACTGTTGCCTCACAGCAAGAATGTTCCTGGTTTCAGTCTTGGCTGCGCCAGGATGCCTTTCAGTGTGGAATTTGTACACTGCCCTCCAAAAGTTTGGAAACACGCCTGGCAAAGTGTGGTTTTGGACCTAAGGAAGCTTATACCTAAGTTTTTTCTATGTATAAACTGTTTATGTAATAAAATATGTTTTCATAGTTTGTGTTGTCCCTTATCAGTGAAAAAATACCACAAATTAAAAAGGATTCATGCCAATATTGTCCAAAACCCCACTTTTCTAGGGCGTTTCCAAACTTTTGGAGGGCAGTGAAATTAGTACTTAAATATTACCCTTGTAAAAAGTTTTTGAGAGCGTATTTCCTTTGTGCTCCACTACTGAAGAAGGATTCATTTCACATGATCATTGATCATTGTCCCTATTTGTATAACTAACAACCGTCCAACTATATCTTTTTCAAAACCTCTGGACATGCTAAAACATGTTAATGCTTACTTCCTAACTGACCAGAATATTCTGGAGTATTACAAAACTGATACTTACAAACAACACCTAATTTCTTCTTGTTGTTTTGATTTATGAGTGACTGGAGCACAAATTGTGTTACTGTATCGATCCTGATCAAGATGGATTCTAGTTTCACTTTTACAAGTAAAAGGTCTTTGCACACTGAGTCCGAAATTCTCGTCTGATTTTTTTGCACGTTAAAAAATAAATACGACCTCACGTTGTATTAATCACGTTTACAGTGCCTTCGTAACTTTCGATTAGATCAGATTCGATTTTCTGCGTTTTCGCATCAGTAGCAAGTATTTTGATAGGAAAGGATGGCGAATACGAAAAAAAAAACGCATAAGAAAATGTCGGACTTAGTGTGCAATGAACTGCTACTATTGCGTTTATTCCTAATAAACACAATAAATAGCTTTGTGCCGCAAACGGCACTAAAACAGCTCCGCTTAAAGGTGTGTTTGCAGCTGTACTATTTTTTTTCTTCGCCACATGGGCAATATAATAATCATAATGCAGCTCTGTTTTCGAATGCTCGAAATAAGGATACATTTCACATATAACAACTTAAATGCGTCCGGAGTGTAAATATGATTGAATTAAACAGCAACTCCAGCACAGTCTGGATATTTTAAATTCTCAAAAGGGATTTCACTACCTGAACCTCAGCTGTTTGCGGTCGCACGGCGTTTTCCACTTATTTACAGAAATATAAAGTATCCCGTTATTTTTCGCTCTCGGCGCTTTCTTCTGTCCGCTGTTAATCCCATAAATCACCTCTCGAGGGTTAGGTTTTTACTCTCTTTGGAATGCACTGAAAACGCTCACTCTGCTTTGCAGTAGATGTCACTCAGTCTTTCCGTTCGTTTTGTTAATCTGTTAATTAGGCTATTAAGTTATTATATATTGTATATATTGCGTATTCATTTATTTTATATAAAGAGTATGATTTGATAAAAACAGATTGGTGTTGGTCTGCACCCGTCAAAGTCTCTGCACCCATTTACCAAGAAATTTTAGAGCACTTCATGCTTCCTTCTGCTGACCAGCTTTTTAAAGATGCTGAATTCATTTTCCAGCAGGATTTGGCACCTGCCCACCCTGCCAAAAGCACCAAAAGTTGGTTAAATGACCATGGTGTTGGTGTCCCTGACTGGGCAGCAAACTCACCAGACCACCAGAAAATGAGAAACAAGAGACCAAAAAATGCAGATGAGCTAAAGGCCACTGTCAAAGAAAGCTGGGCTTCCATACCACCTCAGCAGTGCCACAGACTGATCACCTCCACCCCGAATTGAAACAGTAATTAAAGCAAAAGGAGCCCCTACCAAGTATTAAGTACATATACAGTAAACATACTTTCCAGAAGGCCAACAATTTACTAAAAATGTTTTTTGTTGGTCTTATGAAGTATTCTAATTTGTTGAGAGAGTGAATTGGTGGGTTTTTGTTAAATGTGAGCCAAAATCATCACAATTAAATGAACCAAAGAACAACTACTTCAGTCTGTGTGCATTGAATTTAAAACACGAGTTTCATAATTTGAGTTGAATTACTGAAATAAATGAACTTTTCCACGACATTCTAATTTATTGAGATGCACCTGTAGTCCTCTTACTTCTTATAGTCTTTGAACTAAACTCTTTTAACACGTTTGTACACATTCTCTTACAATAAATTAAAAACTGATATTTTCTGGTCTGAGTCAAATCTTTTAATGGCATAAATATACTAATACTTCACAGGGTTCGGGTGAAGTAATGAACTGATTATAACTGATATGCCACCAGAATGGCCATTTCACGATTCCCAGCCACCAGAGGGCATTTGCCTGACGTCCCATAGATGTAACCAAAATGACCGGGTGAACAGGCGGGAAGGATTTTTTTATTTTTATTTTAAACATGCCTGTAAATCAGTTGTTGCTTCGCACATTAACTGTTGTGTACATGGTTATTTCGCGGACAAGCGATATATAGAAGTCGTAAAGATGGATGTGTGCACACTGGCAACACAGGTAATTTACTTAACACTAAATATGTCTATTTGTAGGCTATTATGCAGGAAATATTACCCATGAACATATATCTGGGATTATTAACAAAAATCTATTCGAATATAATATGCAATAAATAATCCTCTAATATTACAAAATTTGGTTATAACGGGACTTGTATTGGTTTTAATAGAAACGATAACCCCGTGGGTTTTTGCTTGTAATTGATCGACTTTATTGGTGGCTTGTTAAAACCACTAAATCCTAATGGAATATTTCCCAAAACACACTACAGAAAACCGTCTTATAATGGTTAAAAGTTGATGGTGTAATGTTTGTAATGGTATTTGTAGTGGAAACCATTAGAATTTCTGTAATTATTTCTGTTTTTTATAGCAAGGAAATACAAGTGCAACTCCGTCTTTTTATATTTGCAATATAAATGTATTAAGTTTTTATATATTGATGTGTTACGTGTTAATCAAAACTTCTGCTGTTAAACGCTGAATGATGCACATACTATACTAAAAAATACAAATATGATAACATTTAACGTTAATACCTCAGTAATTATGCAAAGCAAAGTTACGTGCATATAACGAATTCAGATTTAAAATGATATTTGCAATATTTATACTGGTGTCTCCTCTTTTTTAGCATTTAATGCTCGCTCATGATGATGAACACGCTGAAATAATTCGCTTACCCTTCAAATTAGAACTAAGTTAACTAATTTACCTGCTCATGAAGTTCGCGTTGTAAGCGTACAGCACAGCGAGATGTTAGCTATAAAATCGCGGACTGCCTGTGTAATGTTCACTTAAAAATAAGATGATAAGGCGTGGGAATTACAAAATGGCGGCGCGGAGATGTTTACTATTGTGATGTTTAGCGTCCCCGGTTGCCATGGTTACTATGGAACGTTAGATCATTAAGGCAGGCGAAGCCCTTCAGAACCTTAATTGGATTAGAATCATTATTCCGTGATCCGAGTATCAGTGAATATCTGTCTGAGCGAGTACAACAATTTATTTGAATCGTAGTTCTCCTCAAAAATCGGAAATTCAGTTTGATCATTTCAAATAGCTCACGAGAGATCTGTGAACACTCTCAGGACTGTGTAAACGTGAACTTTTTAAAGTTTTATTATTCTTTATATGAATAGTTATCATAGAGGACCACAAATGTCTTCCAACAAGAATACACCATCTTCTTGTTCATCATCATCATCTTCATCTTCTTCTTCGTCCTCAGTTGTGGATGAAATGTCAGAGATGTCGCTGAACAACACATCTCTCGGCCTGTCCGAGGAGGACTTTTCCTCCTGCTCCGTTGACAGGATTTTAAAACAACAAATGCTGCTGAACAAAATCTCAGACCTCCAGTACAGGGCCCAAGCACGTCAGGACGAGTTTCAGACCCTGCTGGAGCGATTTAACCATATACGTTAGTAATCTGTTTTTCATTATACATTTATGCATTTTAAGAGCTGCATTGTGTGAAAAAAATCAATTGCAAAAATATCAAAATGACTATAAAATAACAGTAATTATGTATTATTATAATAGAATTGTTATATAGCCTAATGGAAATGATTGTATGTATTGTTATATGTGTATACCTGGATCACAAAACCAGTCATAAGAGTCAATTTCTCAAAATTAAGATGTATGGTTTGTTAGGACAGGACAATATTTGGACGAGATGCAACTATTTGAAAATCTGGAATCTGAGGGTGCAAAAAAATCAAAATATTTAGAAAATCGCCTTTATAGTTTTGTCCTAATGAAGTTCTTAACAATGTATATTACTAATCAAATATATTTACAGTAGAAATTTTACAAAATATCTTTATGGAACATGATCTTTACTTAATATCCTAATGATTTTTGCCATAAAAGAAATATGTTTATGAGAAGTATTTTTGGCTATTGCTACAAATATACCCCAGCGACTTAAGACTGGTTTTGTGGTCCAGGGTCACATATTAGAAAATAAATGTGTTATTCTGATTAATCGTGCAGCGCTAATCCATGTATTAATGTGCTTTTTAATATAATCTAATTGTACTGAGCAGTTAATGATATTAATGTTTTACTTCCTACAGAGGAATCACTAGAATGGGAGATTGGAAAAGCAGAGAAATCCATGGTCAACATGGAGTGGCTGGACGACTTTCAAACGTACATCGATGAGTTTCAGGCCAGCATGACGAACAAAGTAAGCCGCCTTCGACAGAACATCAAAAAAATGCAGGCGGTTGCAGCTAAAACAGCTCTGCCCGTGAAGGCAAAAGGTAAGTTAATGTACACACCATTGTTCATAAAAAAGCAGATTTTAATCACTTGCAATGTGATCTAAAATGTCGGGGTTGCTTACATTGTAAAATGTGTTTGTTTTCAGGTAAACCAGGAAAAGAGAGTCTAGATGCCAGAATAGTCAAAAGCATCCAGTCTCTGCCGGCTTGCCCCACGGTAGCAGAAATCAAGGCAAATCCGAGCGCCGCATCGACGTACTCATCCAACCTGATCGGTGTGTTGAATAACATCACAAAATCAACCTCCAGCAGTCCAGCCACAACTCGGGCTTTGAAACTGTCAACAGCGACCATTGAAAACCTCAACAAGGCTTTTCAAGATCGCTGCTCGGAAATAAGGTCTCTGAAGACACCTCAGAAAGACAGCAGCAAGGTGCCTAAAGATGCGTACAGAGATCCTGTGCACCAGTATGGGTCTGCTGTTCAGCAGCAGAAGGTGCCAAAACCACCTGCCTTTCCAAGAAGACCCAAGGCAGATGATTACGCTTTCCTGCAGGTGCAGGACTCTCTTGTAAGGGAGGCAAATTTTGAAGGTTTGCCACAAGAAAGACCAGTGGCAACTTCAGACAAGGCTCCAAAAGACCTCCAGAGACCATCTGCTGATGGCCCGTTTCCTCCTGCTACTCCCAGAGCTTTTGCTCTCCCCAAGATTGCACAATCTGTCGAGGAGACAAAGGTTTCAGTGGAGCAGAAGGAAAAGATCCCAGGATTTGAGGAGATGATGGCTCATCCTTCACCTGTGAGGTCTTTTGTTCTTTCTGAGTCAAAAGTCGACATGGAGCCAATGGAGAGAACATCATTTGAAGAGATGACGGCTCCGAAAGACCTCCAGAGTCCATCTTCTCGTGGCTTCCAGCGTCCATCCCACGTCAGATCTTTTGCTTCTCCTCAGACTTCGCGGTACGTTGAGGAGACAAATGTTTACGGCGTGCAAGTGGAAGAACGCCACAGTCCGTCTCCAGTCCACACCCGTCCTTCCTCGGCTATGAAACTGCCCAGACTTCAGACTCAGAAGTCTGACAAGCCAGAGACTCGTAAATATGAATCACCAGTCTCTGGAAACATTGAGAGGCAGTGCAAGAAAGACACCAAGGAAGACGTTGACAAACTGCTTCGCGCAAGGACATACAATCCATCCATCGTAATAGACGTCAAGGCTCAAGAAAGAAACCTTCAACAGCTGGATCGTTCTTTCGAAAATAGCAACATCTCCTCTGAAATGTACAACCTGTGCAGGGGAACTGTCAATCAGACCCTTCAGAGTGTTGAGCTGCGCCTTGGATGTCTCTTACGAAGATACATTAGACATGTCCAAATGAAGCAATTAAGGTAAGAACGACTTTCATTGGACTGTTTGTGTTTTGTGGTAATCATTTTTAAAACGTGCCATAACAAAAATCTAATTTTGCTCATTCCGTATGTGTTCTTTGTTCTACAGGAAGACGCTCGATGAAAATTTCAAAGAAACCAGAAATTTAAAGGATGGACTGGAGTTTAAAAAGGTTCATTCGCAGCTCTGCAAATTCGACCGCTTTCAGCAGAGCGTGAAAAACATCTGGGACGCCGAGCAAGCTTCTGCTGACGAGACGCGCAGGCTGTGCATCGCACGAACGGCCCATTTATTCCAACAGGTTAGTAAGAATTAGACAAAATGGACTTGATAAATACTAAGTCTAATGCTAATTTGTCTTGTGGTAATAGCAACATATAAATAGCTAATTCATTTTTTATTTTTGTCCTACAGGTGAATGCGATGCATGGCCTACATCTGACAGGCATAGCAAGCATGCAGAAGCATGTATCACTGCCTCTGCTCACGGTGACACCGGTGCGGTTCAGCTGTCCGTCTCCTCCTCAAAAACCGCAAACCGCACCCAGCAGAGCCAGTACAGCGCGTCATCTTCAAATCCACCCGAAAGCTCTGCACGGCATAAAGGCGACTAGGAACGTACCAGGCAGTTCCCTAAAGATCAGTCGCGCTCAGTGTTTATGGCCAGTGTAAACAAATGTGTAAGATAATGCCTGTAAATCAGGGGTGTCCAACCCTGTTCCTGGAGATCGACCTTCCCGCAGAGTCCAGCTCCAACCCTGATCAAACACACCTGTCTGTAATTATCAAGTGCTCCTTAAGATCCTAATTAGTTGGTTCAGGTGTGTTTGATCAGGGTTGGAGCTGAACTCTGCAGGAAGGTCGATCTCCAGGAACAGGGTTGGACACCCCTGCTATAAATGAACCCAAGAACAGATTATTGAAATGTTGTAAGAAAATCAAAAGCCTGGACTCTGGAGGCATCAGATTAGGAAACAGAAACACTGGCCTGTATATAATCATAGGAAGATGGGTTCATTTAAATAATTTCAATATTTATTTTCATATGAAATGGCTATTTTTAAATAATATTTTTGTTTAACCCCTTAACTGTCACCCAACATTTTTAAACATAGATGTGAAAGTGCACTATCCAAATTTAAATTGTTATAATTCATGACGCTTTTGAAAAAGCGTTGACCTAAAGTTGGTCTCTTTTTAAAGGAGACAGTCAGCACATTATTGTCAAAGTGATATAATGAAAATATAGAACAGTTATAGAAAGTTAAATTTACTGTAAAGAAAATGTGCTGTACTCATTTTTAAAATTTTCATATTTAAGAAAATTGTACAGAATAATTTTTAATCCAAAATTGGTATAAAATGAAGGACTCCTGTTATGATGTAGATTTTTTTTGAGGTGCACTCTTGTTGTAAATTAATCTATTGTTCCTTCGTAATTTGTAATATTGTATGTAATATGTATATTTAGGAGTCTTTGATCTTAGAGAATATATAGTTTGGCATGATTAGATTAAGAGTAAAGGCGGGATGGTGAAAGTTAAGGGGTTAACCTGACATTGTAATAAAGTTGTTAAAGATATAAATAATAAAATAATAAAAAACAATAAATAATATATAATAAAATTTATAGAAGTTAGATATAAACAATAAAAAAATTAATAATATCTAATAAAATTTATAGAAGTTAGATATAAATAATAAAAAATAAATAATATCTAATAAAATTTATAGAAGTTAGATATAAATAATAAAAAATAAATAATATAAAATAAAATTGATAGAAGTTAAAGATATAAATAAAATAATAAAACAATAAATAATATATAATACAATTTTTAGAAGTTAAAGATATAAATAATAAAGTAATAAAACAAATAATATCTAATAAAATGTATAGAAGTTAAAGATATAAATAATAATATAATAAAAAAATAAATAATATCTAATAAAATTTATAGAAGTTAAATATAAATAATAAAATGATAAAAATAAATAATATCTAATAAAATTTATAGAAGTTAGATATAAATAATAAAATAATAAAAAAATAAATAATATATAATACATTTATGAAGTTAGATATAAATAATAAAATAATAAAAAAATAAATAATATATAAGAAAATTTACAGAAGTTAGTTATAAATAATAAAATAATAAAAAATAAATAAAATATATAGAATTAATAGAAGTTAGATATGAATAATAAACATAAATAATATCTAATACATTTATGAAGTTAGATATAAATAATAAAATAATAAAAAATAAATAATATATATAAAATTTATAGAAGTTAAATATGTAAATAATAAAATAATAAGTAAAATAAATAATATATAATAAAATGTACTCAATTAAATAATATAAAAATAAATAATAAATTATGATAAAAAATTTTTTAATCTGCAATACATCCAGCTCCTACAAAAAAACTGCCCAAGTTTTGGAAGTTAGATATAAATAATAAAATAATAAATAAATAAAAAATATATAATAAAAAATAAATAATATATAATAAAATGTATTAAGTTAGATATAAATAATAAAATAATAAAAAATAAATAATATATAATAAAATTGATAGAAGTTAGATATAAATAATAAAATAATAAAAAAAATGATATATAATACATTTATGAAGTTAGATATAAATAATAAAATAATACAAAATAAATAATATATAATAAAATTTACAGAAGTTAGTTATAAATAAAATAATAAAAAATAAATAAAATATATAGAATTAATAGAAGTTAGATATAAATAATAAACAAATAATATCTAATACATTTATGAAGTTAGATATAAATAATAAAATAATAAAAAATAAATAATATATATAAAATTTATAGAAGTTAAATATGTAAATAATAAAATAATAAGTAAAATAAATAATATATAATAAAATGTACTCAATTAAATAATATAAAAATAAATAATAAATTATGATAATAAAAAATTTAATCTGCAATACATCCAGCTCCTACAAAAAAACTGCCCAAGTTTTGGAAGTTAGATATAAATAATAAAATAATAAATAAATAAAAAAATATATAATAAAAAATAAATAATATATAATAAAATGTATTAAGTTAGATATAAATAATAAAATAATAAAAAATAAATAATATATAATAAAATTTATAGAAGTTAGATATAAACAATACAAAAATAAATAATATATAATAAAATTTATGAAGTTAGATATAAATAATAAAATAATAAAAAATAAATAATATATAATAAAATTTATAGAAGTTAGATATAAATAATAAAATAATAAAAAAATAAATTATATATATATATAAAATTTATAGAAGTTAAATATGTAAATAATAAAATAATAAGTAAAATAAATAATATAATAAAATGTATAGAAGTTAGATATAAATAATAAAATAATAAACAATAATAATATATAATAAAATTTATGAAGTTAGATATAAATAATAAAAATAAATCATATATAATAAAATTTATAGAAGTTAAAGATGTAAATAATAAAATAATAAGTAAAATAAATAATATATAATAAAATGTGCTCAATTAAATAATATAAAAATAAATAATAAATTATGATAAAAATTTTTAATCTGCAATACATCCAGCTCCTACAAAAAAACTGCCCAAGTTTTGCAAGTTAGATATAAATAATAAAATAATAAATAAATAAATAATATATAATAAACTTTATAGAAGTTAAAGATGTAAATAATAAAATAATAAGTAAAATAAATAATATAATAAAATGTATAGAAGTTAGATATAAATAATAAAATAATAAAAAAATAATAATATATAATAAAATTTATGAAGTTAGATATAAATAATAAAAATAAATCATATATAATAAAATTTATAAAGTTAAAGATGTAAATAATAAAATAATAAGTAAAATAAATAATATATAATAAAATGTGCTCAATTAAATAATATAAAAATAAATAATAAATTATGATAAAAAAAACCCTTTCAAAACCCGAAGAAATAAAAAATGAATACTGTATGATTGGGGTGTTCTGTGATTGTGTGTTCATTGATTTTGTTAACAATAATTAGGCAATGCTTTACTAAGTGTGTTTTGAATGCATTTACACTGCACTTACAATTACATGTATAATGCTATGAGATGTTTTTATTAAATTATAAATATGATTAAATTATAAAAATGTCAAATTAAAAAGTACTTTACGTATTGAACCATGACCGCCAATAGGTGGCGGCAAGTCACTGTTTTAATGAGTGAATTTCATGAGTCATTCATTCAACCTATTCATTCATAAGGCTGATTCAGCAGGAACAAAGCAAGTGACTTATGAATAGAGGTCGACCAATATTGGATTTTACAGATACTGATAACTAGGTATCGGTAAAGAAGAAAAAAAAGTAGCCTACTTAACCATACTTTGTAAATTAATAAAACTATTAATATTAATTACATTATAACAAGGAACAATACTTCTATTCAACAGCTTTTATCAATCTTAATGTTACAAATGGACTCATATTATAAAGTGTTGTCATTACGTCAACAAATAAGCTAAAGTTGGCCATCTTTATCTACACAAAGGTCACAGTATTGAAATTGCATACATATGGATATTGTGTACTTTCACAATTTAACTGCTTCTATTCTAGAACATTTGTGGTTGTAATCAAAATATAAAAATATGTTAGTCACACAACGGGCAAAAGTGCAATGCCGCAACTAGAAGATCCGGTATCACACACACTAGACGCATCACGTTCAATTCAGGTGGCGTCTACAAGACTTTATTTGATCACCAAACGGGCAAAAGTATACTGCTGTCCTTTCTCCACTATCTAGTCAACAAATTTGTCGCTTAGTAATGACATGAAAACATGCACTACAGTATACTGTACACACCGTTTTAGCTCTGTGCAGCACACAGTGTCACGTGTCTAAACAAACAGCACATGCTGTCAGTGATTTCCACCACTAGAGGCCACTCTTGTGCTGTATAACAAAGACTATAGGGACTTTGCTGTATAATGACGACCTTCTCAGCCGCTCAAGCAATGGACCCAACCTGGAAAAAACTGTCGGCATGGATCAACTATCGGTGCCCATTAATCGGCAAAACCGATACATCAGTCGACCTCTACTGCATCACTGAGTTAAACTGACTCATTCAAAATGCAGATTAATTCAGTAAAACAGTAAAAACAGTTCTGCGTGTGATTTCACAGGGAAATCTTCGTTAGCAAATAATGCAAAAACAGACAATAATTGTCTGTTTAATAAAATATCACAGTGTGGGTTTATTGTTTACTGACAACATTAAAACAATAATTACAATATTATGGTGCACGACACAAATCACACACCTCTATACCAGATCGCATAATCTCAATAAATCCTTTCACATACTATCCCTCACCCATATCTGGTAAAGCACATAACTTTACGTCAACAAGACGTAACAACATAACACACTGATGCATGACCATCCGTCGGTTCTTCATATGTGGATTATATTCAGTAATTCACATTGAGTGCAACAATACAAGACAGTGGGGCAATAAACATAGTGGCATTTCAACACCGACCAGTGTAGTAAATGCGTGATATTGCACATGAATTGACCACATAACCCTGACGAAAATTAACCATGGTAACTTTAGTTTACAGCTGCTCAATAGTCCCTCTGTAGAACGTGATGAGGATGGGTGGCGGGAGATGCTTTCCTCAGGTTTCTCAGGAAGCAGAGATTCTGCTGGACATTCTTTGTAATGGAGCTGGTGCTGAGAGACCAGGTAAGGTTCTTCGCTTGGCGAACACCAAGAAATTTGGTTTTCTTCTTCTCCAAAAGGAAACGCGATGCAAACTTTTGAACACGATGAAGATGTCCATTTAGTACTATATTCTATTTAGTACTGCCCTTTGGAAGCAACAGAAGATACTTGTTTCTCAGAAGCCAAATTAAGTACAATTTACCTTGATCTTCAAATTCAAAATTTTTCACCTGACAGCTCTTAATGCTTCATGTTTCCTTCTGAGGCATCAGTGAATGTTTGAACCCTTTTTAATAGTCACTGATTTTTTTAAATTTATTTATTTTAATTGACTCCCTCAGTTATCCCCAGTGTGACAAGATGGATCTCAAATCCATACAGTCACTGCTGGAAAGTGTTCAGATATGCAAAAGATGTTGGAAAACGGAAGAATCTGCAGGACCTGGAGGATTTTTCTGAAGAACAGTGCTCAGTTCAGCTGCCCAGGTGAAAAAAAGTGCACTAAAATATATTTTAAGTACACAGTGCACTTCCCTAATGTACTTATTGTGCTCTATTTTCACGCACTAATTTTGTACTTAATATACTAAAAGTTGTTCTTTAGTACTTCTTAAGATAAACTTAAGATCATTTAAGTGTACTCAACTGTGCTATTTTGAGACACCATGAAAATGAACTAAAATGTGCTATTAACATACTATCTCAGCAATATTTTAAAAAATGTATTTAGTTACAACTTAATAAATATATACAAAGCGTATTTATAATGTATTGTCCACATATTTTTATAGATTAAATAATTAATTTCAAACGTACTGTAACTACGCTAATATTACCATTATAAGACACTTAATTATGTTAATTATGTTAATAGTAGTCAAGTACACTATTACTGTAATTAGTAGCAGTTTCTTCCTCATTCAAGTACTTATGCTAAAAGTATACTTACTGTTAAAATTGGTACAACACATTCTAAAATTACACCTCACTTCATAAAGCTGTTGCTTTCCATCATTAATAAATGAACTACATAAAAGTGAAATTGAAAATTTAAAGTTAGACATAATACATTTGATTAAAATAACAGTAAATGTAATTCATGTAAATGTAAACACCAATAAATTGAAAGGATATTACCCTAGTACCACAGATACAACGATGCAGCACAGGTATGGTATGTAATGTACAAATAAACAAAACAGCATCACTTTCTTCAAAAACACTTTAATTTTTTGTGACATACAACAATCCCTTCACACACCACACAATGGTGAAAAAAAAATACTATTAAATGTATAAAAAATGCATTTGAAATACAAGTATGTTTATGGTATATTTGTATTACTATAAATATCCTCAAGTACATTTTAATACATTATACAAAAAACATAATAAATGAAAAAAGAGATGCTATGGTAGAGCTATTTTATCCATTTGTAGAACATATCAGTTATACCTGTATTACTGAAAAGTACAGAATTTTTGCATCAATATATAAATAAAAATTACAATGCAATTTTCTGGAAAAAATTGAAAATAAAAGAAATCCTGAAAAAAAAGTGCAGAAGTGTTTAGCTGTGTGTGCAAAGACTGAAGATGATAAAGTTCAAGAAAAAAAAGAATAGGGAGGGATGGACGGGGTTTTGGAGGTGGACAAGGAGATGGCGTAAGGCTGGTGAGAGGCAAAAATGGGGGGATGATGGCAGGATGTGGCAAAGGCATGGTGATGGGAGGATGATGATGATGCCCTGGTGGCCTAGTTGGTGTTTCGCACATGGCACAGACCCAGAGCATCCCAGTGCTGATAAAACACACAGCGAAATCGAGGAGCCAAGATGTAGACGGTGTTGCTGCCGACATCTGGGGGCCGACCATTGGAGACAGAGCTGGTGGATCCGAAGGTGCAGACGGAGGGCCGATGGACCGGAGCATCGTCACAGGTTCCAGAGACCTGGGAACAGCCACAGCGACGAGCACCATTGGTGGAGCCCCAGTACCCAACAACTGGGCAAAGTCGGTGAGACCGAGGACCGCAGTGTATCCGATGGGGAAACAGGAACCCACTGCACCCAAAGAGGTGGAGGGCTGGAGTGCAGCAGAAAGCCTGCAAGTCTGTGGCAGAAGTAGAGTGACCACTGACCAAGGGGGAGCCGGTGGGACGAGGTCACTTCTTCGAGCACGACTTGTATTTTCTGCAACTAAGGCTTTGCAACTCAGACACTGGAGTATTTGCCGACTGCTTTATCACAGGATCTGTGAAAGGGAAAAAGAATTGATATAAAAATAGCCAATAACAGTTTTGCATCTATGATTGAATATATGTATTATAATTTGCATTGTTATTCATTAGAATTTTGTTGACCTATCAGTTTATCTTTTGACAATATCCTCATCAAGCTTGACAAATGAGTGTCCACGCTTATCCTCTGGTCTGTCATCACTGTACAGCACTCTGAGTTACATTGAACATAAGATTAGAAGAAGCACAACAACAGCACTTACAGTGAGTTCAAGTACAAACTCACTGATATTATTTGATAAATTATTACAATAAAGCAACCTGTGAGTATTACAGGGTATGTTGATAATTATTGTGGTTTATGGTAAACTACACTGTTAAAAATAAATGTAATTTTACATGTAAATGTCTGTTGTTGTTTTTTTTTATAGTATTTTTCCTTTTTTTTCATTATACGATGAAATACCTGTTGTTTTACAGATATTTTCTGTATTTTAAAGTTCCACCATTAAATTTACAGATAATTGCTTGTATTTTGATATTACATACATTTTCTGTTTTTTAACAGGAAATTTTCTGTATTTTTACAGAGTACTGTGTAATTTAACATAAAATGTCATGTAAAAATTACAGACTATTCCTGTAAAAATAAGAAAAAATTGAACCAAATTGCGCCCGCGCACAATCCGCTCATGAACGCAGATTTAAATTTGCCGCTAGTTTAGCTCTGCCCGAGACCATTGGCTGAGTTGTTTCTGTATTGGACAACAAGGATGGAACAGCGGGCGGGAATGATTAGAATTTATTTCAGGCCATCCATTCGGTAATGTGTGAGAAAATAACGCGTTCTTTCTTCAGTGAGCCTGTTTCACCAACTACAACAAATTCGGACAATGCTACTGCGTACAACATGTAAACGATATTTTTATAGTGTAGCTGCGCATTTGTTAGTTTTGAAGCTAACATTAGCATTTCTAAACAAGCTTTAGTAAACTTGTTATTCGTATCAAAATCCATTCGGTATCAGGAAGTACCCGGCAGTTTTTCAAACTCTTAAAATGCGGGACATTTTGAAACGCTGAGCGTGGCTAATGTTACCTAAGTGATATCAAAAACGTTTTAGAGCGAATTCAGTAGGCTGTACACATTATAGAGAATGGGAACATGACGTCAGCAACGCACGGCATTCTGGGACATGTGGACACGGACGCTCCAGTCTAGACTTAGAAATAGTGGAGGTAGATGTTAAAATTTATATTGTACATTTAAAAACACATTAGAAATGGAGAACGCTTGCTGTGACATGAACTGCTATATCTGCGGTCATGACTGGAGTGGAGAACGGATCTAAAATGAAGCGCAATTTTATGCTTTTCAGCTTAAAACAACACAATGGCGAAAGCAGCTCAATGAAAATAAACAACTTCAAAATCTGGATTTGTCGTTTGTATTTATTATTTATTACAGTTTTACAATTTCTGATCCACTTGAATTTGTAAGTGCTCACGCTATGAATAACACGTTTGGAAATGTAATTTCATTTGTGATATGGCTCGTTGCGATCACTGTCCTTGCTCATAAAGCAACTCATCTGATTAAACGTTACTGTTCAGCAGCTCTTTGTAAGAAATCGTGTATTTGTTCAATTTAAGTCCAGTAAAACTTATTGAACTTTATCCCTCAATGAAATTAGGGCGATATGACATATGATTAAAATCAGCGTTTCTTAATTCCATTCCTCACGTACCGTCGCTCTGCATACATTGCATGGCTCTCTTATTTAACCTGATTCAGACAACCAGCTAGTCCAAAGAGAGCTCCATGACTCAGCTGTGTTGTGATTAACATGGTCCCTAAACAATGCTCATTGCTCCCCACTCCCTGAGCAGTGGAAATCAGTTTAAGTTTACTTAGTAATATTCATTCTTGGATTTGCGCTACGCCACCGCCTGCATAGTCTTCACACACAGACGAAACTTAGAGAAGTGTGCCACAATATACCCCTGTAAATAAATGCAATTTAAATTCATGTCTTGCACACTTTAATGCTCGTTGAATGGAACATATACGCTGTCTTCGAACTATAATCAGGGCGGAATATTTCGAGTTCGCAGGGCACTTACTTTTGAATTGAACATACATCTGAGATACACACAAAATGTGCAGAGCGGTGGTTCACTTACAAGATCAACTGGCTGAGATCAACCTATAGTGTGTTTATTTTTTCTGGCAGATATATCAGTGCCATCTAGTTATTAAAAACTACAATAGAAGGTACAATAGAAGGCGGCGGTATGATTTCTGTGAGTTTGTATGTGTCATGTTCTGGCCACACGACTGAGTGCTCGAATAAACGCAAAGGATTCCAATATTAGTACATTTATTCTAAGGAAGTGCAAGCAGCTCTTAAAAATATTAACGCAAATACAGTCGTTTTTTCCTCTAGTGATTTGTATTTATTGTCATTGTACGCTATTTAGCGTGTCCTATAACATGGCGGCGACTACCCAGAATGCAATGCGCAGTGACATAAACTCCCGAGCTCTATTGATTATGAATATGAACGCAGCATGATAACGTTAAATCGCAAGGTAGGCGCCTTCCCCCTTTCATACTCTCCTGTACATATGTTTTTTTTTTAAAGTACTCAGAATTTGGTCCTCCATTGTCACTAATGTGTTGAGCATTTTGCAATGGTTTTCTATGGGAAAACGCTCAATCTAACTTGCAATTAAAAAGCGTTGCATGCACATTCTGGGCGCATTTGCTCGCGTACATTTATACTATACACGTGTAAGTGCATATTTTTGTCTTGTAAGTAATAATAATTGTTATAATCTTTGTGTTCTGATTAGGAATGAAACGTACATCTTGAGGCCTGAGGCTGAGTAAACTGTCATTACATATGGGATCGTTGATTATGAAAACTGCATCCATCCTGGACAGTTAACACTGCTACTGTAGGTAGTAATATGATGCAGCTAAGTCAAAGTAAGTAATATAAGTTTACTTTCTATAAATTGAGCTAAAGTCACATGGTGGACCAAAACATCACTGTTAACCTTTCCTGCTCAGCTTCCAGATCATGGTCTCAGTGCAGTATAGGCTGTAATGTCTGAATGAAATACAAAGTATTAAATTATTATCATTATTTTGTGTTTTAGGTCATGTGGAAAGACTGGAGATCTACAGCAGATAAGCATGGCAATTCAGGTGTGGAACTTTGGTTATTATTGATATTATTATTATTATTGTTAAATCTGTAATCAGCATAGACAAGTTTTTTCATGCAATATGATAATACAACAAATTCTGTATTTTCTTTTCATGCAGCTGTTTGTTTGTTTCTTTTTAAAATGGTTCTTTGTGTGTAATTTTCAGTTTCTATGTGGTAAGGGGTGAATAAATTAACCATCAGTATAATTAAAATCAGTGTAAAACGGCTGTATGAAAAGATGTCTGTGAATTTTATTGTTTGACCAATATTGTCATTTTATGCAGAAGCAAAAGTTTATAGTTAAACCGTAGTGCTTTGTTTCATTATCTGGATCCGTATGGGTTACCTTTATGCTTTCTACATTACATTTTTGAATAATCAGAATGTTGGTATACCCACTTAGATGCATTTTATGCCTCAACAGATCTTGGACTCCAAAAGTGATTTGCAGAAGACATCTTGGAATGCATGGGGGTGAGTAAAATAAGATAATTTTCAACTTTGGGTAGGGCTGGGTATTGTTTTTTGATACTTTTTAGGCACTCACCAAATTGCCTCAAAACTATTGAGTATCAAAAAATGTCTCGTTGTTTGAAGTATTAAATGTCAGAATGCTTTATGTGTCCAAATCAAGTGCTGGTCATTGGCTGTGGCAAGGCATCAAGGGCTTTAAAATTCAGGAACCAGTATTGAAATCAAGGTATTGTTATTGATATTGAACATTTTTGAATGTTTACATTAATTTTTGGATTAACTAGAACCATTAAAACATGTCATTTGGGCCTAGAGTTAAAAATAACTGGGTCTGTCATTCAGAAACATGGCTTTTCGTATTACTGCTATTGTAGTGACACACATCTCTCCCTTTCATTACAGCTGGATTTTCTGACGGTTACTGCTTGTATCTCTGCCTCCTGAACAGAAATGCCTTGCTGAATGTTGAATGACCATCAACTCAACCTTGCCAAGACAGAACTGCTCATGTTTTCAGCCATCCCAACTTTGGTGTTACAGTGAGCACATATGAACTTCACTGACCACATTGCAGTGGCCCGATCCTGCAGATTTGCCCTTATGGGGCATGCAACAGAACTCCTTGTCCAAGCTCTTATTCTCTCTAAACGGGACTACTGTACTGCTCTCTTAGCAGACCTTCCAGCATGTCCTACCAAGCCTCTGCAACTAATCCAGCAACTGAGTGGAGTCTATAATGAGTTGAAGAGAGTGCATGTCACACAAATCGTCACTTTGCACTGGTTGCCAGTAGCCGTTCACATCACATCCCAAAGAGGTACAAATTCACTTTCACAGACCTTTACTTTGACTGTTTGTCGCTGTTGTTATAAACTGCCTAACTCTGCCCATTTTCAAGAAAGGGCTAAAACATTTTTTTTTTTTTGTTTTTCATGAACGCTTGACCAATTAAAGGGATAGTTCACCCAAAAATCAAAACGAGCCCATGATTTACTCACCCTCAATCCACTGTATGTGTACATGACTTTCTTCTTTCAGACAAACAAAATCAGAGTTATATCAATAAACATCCTGGCTCTTTTAGGCTTTAAATTGGCAGTGAATGGCTGCTGTGAGTTTGAAGCTCAAAGTGCATCCATCCATCATAAACATACTCAACATGGCTCCGGTGGATTAATAAAGGCCTTCTGAAGCGAAGCATATTTTACACCTTGTAAAGTAAAATAACTAATGTTCAGGTCAAACAGCCATACAGAGTCAACTTAAACATAACTTGCATGATGTAGGATTGTAGCTTAGCATGTCATGTCGTAGCATTTTGCCGGAAGCAAGTTTTTTTTTATTTTTATTTTGTTTTATTGTTTTATTGTTTATTGTTTTATTTTATTTTTGTTTTATTGTGTAAAATATGCTTCGCTTCAGAAGGGCTTTATTAACCCCCTGGAACTATGTAGAGTACGTTTATGAAGGATGGATGCACTTTTGAGCTTCAAACTCATGGCAGCCATTTACTGTCATTACATTATAAAGCCTGGAAGGGCCAGGGTGTTTATTGATATAGCTCTGATTGTGTTTGTCTGAAAGAAGAAAGTCATATACACAGAAACTATCCCTTTAATACCAACACTTTCTGTTTATTAAAAAAACTGCTATGTCTACTGTGTTAGACTAACTGGGACTTTGTATGTTGCTTTGGATAAAATGTAATTTTAAATGTATACAGGTATACAGCAGTTGTCTCTTGTATGTAGGTATTTTTGCATGTTCTAATTTATGTAGTAAACATGTTTCCTATAATTTTATTATTCATTTAACTTGACATAAAATGCTTCTGTACAGTGACTAATACTGTGACTATAGAATAAGTTGTTAATTTTACAGAAATTGGCTGAAAACGTTGCTGTTGTTTTTATGTATTTCTAAGTACTGTGCTGTTTTCTGTACTGTCCAAACATTTTAAACTGTAATATTTATGGAAAATGAATGATTAAAATGTATATCTACAGACATTGTCTTTGTATTACAAATTTACAACATTTTTATGCAACATTTCTTGATTATTGTAGTTGTTAATATCTGTATTTTAACAAAATGATTCCAGGTAGACATAAAATAACTTCTAAATACCTTTTAATTTTTCTGTAAAAAGGATTAATCCTTTAAAAATATGTGCTTACTGTGTTTTTATAAATTATTTCTTAGTTATTGTACATGGAAAAACTGTAGTTTAAAAGTAAATTACTGTAGATGGACAGATCAGTTCTATAAAATAACTAATTAAAACCTTAAATTTATGGCAATTAACCTGAAAATTGGTTGAATTCTATGTAATTTAACATATTTTTTGTATATTATCAATGATAATATACTGTAATTTAATGAGTTTTGACCATAAAGTCTATTCGGTATTTTTACAGTTTTTGCTTGTAATTTTGAGAAATGGTGATTTTCTGTAATGTGTAGTATTTTGCAGAAATGTGTCTGTTGTGGTAATGCTAACATGCACTCTCTTTACCTCTGTTGCGAAGGTAATAAATAAATAAATAAAAATTAGAAGTAGTCCTAGTAGTCCTCGCATACAATATTTTGCACAAGTGCTTTGCTGCTTTACAAAAAAAATGAATGACTGAAAGGGAGCACAAATTAGCCACCCGGAATAGACACATTGCTAACGTTTTTCTTCCAAGACTGAGTGAATCACCCTCCATTAGATTGATTGAAAAAAATCTCTATAACAGAGGTGATGCGACATTAAAATATACTTACTATTCCTTTGCTCGTCTCTGCACTCAGATTTCAGTTTGTCTTCTATAGCTGATCTGAAAAACAACAAATGTTAATATTACACACACACACGGCTTTTCGAAGATCATTAACCTCATTAAATGAAGCCAAATTGTTCAAGAATTTAGAAATAAATACACAATTTTGCAAATCAAATAATTTTAATGTTGTACATGTTATTGTTACGGACACAGACACGCAAGACAGGTAAGTAATGTTTACACAGTTTATTTTTCAACAGCAGAGCAACACAGAAGAAGACTATGGTTCTGGAGAGGTGAGTAGCTTTAGAAGAGCTTGATTGATCTTAGCTGTGGTAATGGTGATTAATCCGATCTCTGATTGCAGGTTGACTTGACTGGAGAAGATGGCTGGATGAACACACACACCGCTGACAGGACTGGGGAAACAATGACGACTTGACTGGAACACAAGAGATACAGGTAAGTATTTGCAGGTAAGCATAGATTGTGACTTCAAGATGAGAGACACAATGAGTCCACTTCATAGCAACGAGCCCGGACAATGACTGCAGTGCGATGTGTGCTTATGTAGGCTGACAGGTTATTAAGTGCAGGTGTGATAAATTAGTAGTCTGGTGATTGAGATCGCTGGGTGTGAGTGGTGGAAGAGCCTGGCCAATCTGTGACAGTTATAATGCCTAGTTAATTTTTTTCTGCCAATGCATGTGTCAAAAACACGACTGGCACAAATCTTACCTGAAGTCACAGTGAGGTTCCAAAAGCCCGACGCCATACATGCTTGCAGAAGCTGGTAGAAATGAGAACATACCGCTATATGTTATAATTAATTTCATTCTTTCACTCAAAACAATTTGAATTGTGTCATCACTCACCCTTTCCTGCCATAAAAACCAGTTTAAGCTGGTCAAGCTGGTTTGAGATGGTCATAGCTGGTTTATCAAGCTGGTTTTATAGAGGTTTGGACCACTTTTTTTAGCTGGTCAGCATGGTTGGTTTTAGCTGGTTTAGCTGGTCAGCCAGGCTGGTCTTAGCTGGTTTAAGCTGGTCAGACTGGTCTTAGCTGGTTTTAGCTGGTCAGCCAGGCTGGTCTTAGCTGGTTTAAGCTGGTCTTAGCTGGTCAAAATGTTTCTTTGATCGATCAATTGATTAATTGATTACATAGTGTCTGCCCCAATTTTCCTGTCAAGAGGTGCTGCGACAAATAAGTAATACTTATAATAATCTGCAGGACCACAAGGAACCATTAAGACAATTTTTATTTGATCTTACAGTCCCTTTAAAAAAATTATATTCTAACAAATATTTACAAAATATTTACAAAATAACTGGAATGATTACAATTCTAAAACTATATTAAAGGGGTCATCGGATGCTAAGTTCACTTTTACATACTGTTTGAACATTAATGTGTGTTGGCAGTGTATGTACAAATCTAACCTATAATGATAAAAATCCATGCAGTGGTTTTTAATTAATCTGTAAAAATAATATCCTCTTTTTCATTTTTCATGTCTTACCTCAGATCAGTTGTAACAGTCCAAACTCCATGTTTTGATGCCAGAGCAGGGATGTAAGTTAGACAAGAATTGAGCGATTGTGTTGCTGGATGTAATGAGGAACGTAGTGGTCGTCATTTACTCCCGACATCTGAGCTGCTGAAGATGCAGTAGATTAAGTTTGTTTATAAAGGGAATGCGCCTCCTGATCTACATATATCCGTCTATGTTCGCGCAAATCATTCGTGATCCAGCTTCACTTACAGCAGAAGTGAGTATAAGGGGTTTTTATGAATCTTTGCAATGGCCTTTCCTAATAATGTGCTAGTTAGCAAGTTTAGCGGCTAAATGCAGCTATATGCGGCTAAAGTAAACAGACTCGTCACTCCACAGAGAGATGAGAGGGGCGGGGTGAGCAGAGCTCATTTGCATTTAATGCAGCCTGGACCAGAATGGGATGATTTTTGCAGAGCTGATTTTGGCAAGGTGAAAAGGGTGTTGTTTTACACAACCATTGAGAATGTTTAACCGAAGTATATTATAGACTTTTCATTAAGACCCTAAAGAATCATATCGACTTGTGGAAAATGGGCATCTGATGACCCCTTTAACAATTAATGGTGAAGATGAACAATAACAGAATTGGGATAATAAACTGAAACTCTTCCTCATGTTTCAGATTCTAAACACTGGAGCATTTTGCTGCTGTCATTAACACGCACTGTTGAAGGGTACATTTGCATAACCATTTGTAAAACGAGTGGACAAACAGTGACAGTCGGTGTGTACAGAGACAGACGGCACAGATTTCTCCTGGCCATCTCCTCTGTTGGCAATACTGGGGCTGACCAGATTGAATATTAGCACAATGGTTTTGGTTTCAGGTCTTTACTCACTCCCTTGTGCTATATCAGCCAACTCTGTGAGATATATACAGTATATTAATATTACATTTGGGCTCTTCGGTAAAGAAATAAACTCCAAGTCCCTCCCAGACGGACTACTAAAGGTTTAGTTAGACTATAATATTTTGGGTTTAAAAAAATGTAAATGCTAAACTACAAATAACTACCATGCAGTGACTGAAATTCTGCTCTTATTTAAGGAGTACAGTTTGGTTTACTGTTCTGTAAGTCGTCAGCATGATTAACAGTATGATGCTGCTCTCTAGTGGAAGAAAGCATCACATCACCTATGGTTTAGCTCCACACATGCAAAGAGGTGTCCTCTTCAATAGGAAATAATTTTAAGGACACACAGCTCTCTGATATGAAAATGTGCAACATTTGTTTTTAGGTGTAAGATATACTTCACCACCTCCCTTTAATATTAAATAGCTTTTTGTCCTTTTTGACCTTTAGTTTAGTTCCATAGAAGAACAATTTTTAATACCACAAAGAACCTTTCAGTAAACAGTTTCAAAAAGACCTTTTTTTTTTTTAAACTGAAAAACATTTTAATAATCAAAAGAACCTTTTATGGAATGGAAAGGCTCCATAGATGTTAAAAGTTCTTCAAGTAACCATTAATGCTAATACAAAATCTTTATTTTTAAGAGTGTATATATAATCTATATATTTCAGTGATTAATACAAATATTATTAGAATGCACATTTCAGATAGATAGATAGATAGATAGATAGATTGACGGTAACAATGTGGTTGTAGGTATCTTTGGAGAACACTACTATAGTAAGATCAGTTCAAAACTCCTTTTGGGAATCAGGAATGATTTTGCAATTAATTGTTTATTACCGTATACACCAGTGCAGATACAGTGAAATTCAACAACAACAACTAAAAACTTAAAGAGCAGGTTTATTTTTATAACACTACTATAAAAAAAAAACATCTTGTAGTAAATTAAAATAAAAACAAAAACATTAAAAAAGTTCAAGCACCAAAGTATTGAATATGAATAAAATACAAAAAAAAAAAAAAGGCCATTTCTTAGTTTTATGACAAAAAATTTTCAATACCTCCCCTAAAAACACAGTACATAACTTGGCTACAAATAAATTTGACAAATATGAGTTTGAGGGTGTAGAATATGTGTTACAATATTAAGTGTACACAGAACAGTGAAAGAAATCTCAAAGTACTGCTACTGCTTACTGTAATTATATTATGTGTAATCATTATAAAACCCCTGTAGATCACCCTGTAGGCCAGCATCCCACAAGAACATGGTCAAAATAAATTGCTTTATATTTCATCAGGAACAATTATCCTTTTAAAAACTGTAATTGTATGCCTAACATGTTAAAAATTGCTCCATTAATTTTGTCTTGTCATATTTAATAACCAAATATATTACATGAAATAATTCACACAATTTTCAATTCAAAATGGCAAAATTTTGACAAATTTCCATCACTAGATATTACTGTCTTCATTTAACATTTCCACTGTAAAACATTTTTTAAAATGTGAAATGTTAGCTACACGTCTAATGGAGTGCTATGCAAATTTTTTTGAAAAACTTACTTTTTCAAAATTATCCTTTTTTTTTGTTTGTTTGTTTGTTTGTTTGCCTGATTTTCAAAAAAATTGGCCAGGAGCATTTTCAGACCATGCTTACAAAAAGTTATTAAAACTTTTTGATAAACTAAATTTCTCATAAAATGCATCAATGAATTTGACAGCAAACATGGCGAAGTGCATCTCATCAATGCTTTGGCATATTGAGAGTTGGCATATCCTGAGAGTATAAAAGCAGTTTCAGCACAGCGCCAAGTGGTGCCAAATACTGGAAAATTTCTATTTTTAATTTTCTGGGAGAAAAAAAGGGGGAAAGGGGGAAAAAAAGAGGAAAATGGCCAACAAACAACAAAAATGGATACATGTGAACATGAATAAGCTTAATGCATTTTAGGGAAAAAAATGGCCACAGTGTGGTGCTACAGTAAGCAATTTTAGGTTATAATTAATATTTAAGCAACTATATGTGATAACCCAAGAATTCAGAAATTTTTCTTTTAAGTTCAGTCTGGCATACTGATATGAAACACCATGTGTCATTATAATGCTGACAACGTTGTTTCAATTTCATTACAGGAATGATATGTTCAATCTGCATTTTTCAGGTTAGTGTGCTTGGCCCCAATAATTTTTGCTACATTTTATTTTACATTTATTTTTTATATAATGTACAGATAGTACAGACAGTTTTGTATTGTAATTTAGTTGTAGAAACTGTATGCATAGTGCAATCACACACCTTTTAGTACCTGTCCAATAACAACTGATGTAGCCACTGTTTATGAAATTGATGTTTTCAAGACAGGTTCTTTGTTCTTCTCCTGTACCACAATTTTACCAAACCATGAGGCCAAAACCAAGGTATGTCCTGAACAGTTTAAGTTGTGCATGTTACTCTGAAAAAATGTAATTAAATTACCTATTACTGATTACTCCTTAAAAAAGTAATCAAGTTACTGTTCTGATTACTTTACTTCAAAAGTAATTAGTTACATTACTAGTTATATAACTTTTTGTACATCCATGAAATTTACATGAAATAGTAAAAACATCTCAGTTCATCGCATTCTAGCAAAGCTCTGCCTATGCTTGTGCCTGTTAATCATTTTTATTTTATATTAGTTGTTCTTGTTGCTTTTGTGCAATAGATGAATAAATAATTTATTTGTTTTTAGATATTTTATGTTTAGATTTTGCTATTTTGTGAGAGTCCTGCGAATCATTTTGTTCTCCCGTCCCGCACGCACACAAGTCTCTACCTGCCCACACTCACCCATCAACTCTTGTCACGCGCCTGTCGGCAATAATATATCACAGTGGTAATGTATAGAGACTTTTGTGTACCATTGTAGATCTAATTAAAATCATAACATAACAAAGACAGGCTCTGTGCAATTTAGAGAGTTCAAGAGTTCAAAGCACTCCTTCCATGGTGAGCCTGCTTTAGTATGCTTGGGCAGGCTTACAATGTGATGCAAATTTCATCTTGAGCACAATAGTCTGATTTTCATTCCGCACATACAATGTTTACAACATTACTGTAATTTATTATAATTTTATTATAATTTAATTTTTCAGTTCATCTTAATGGATGCGCAACGTACCTGTATTTAAGGAACCATAAACTCTAGTGTGAAGACAAACGACTTCCGCTTTCTCTCACACACGCAAAGAAAGATATAGAGCAAGAGTCTTATATACCATGCAGAATATTCTTTGTTGTATTTTCCTGTCAAAATAACAAAATTCCTTTGGAATTCTTCAGCTTTTAAAAACTGCCAGTTTCTCCGTAGGTGGAACTAATGCACAAACGGCAAACTCATTGGCTGGCACTCACCTATTATCATCCCTGTTTTGATTTCCGCAAATCAGATAGAGCGAAGGCAGACAATGTGATTAATATTCATGAACCCAGCAGCTCATTAATCCTCATTAATCAATGTTTTATATTGTTATTAGTAGTAGAATTTGTAGCTGTTTTGATATCTTATCAGAATTATTTGTAGTTTTTTCCCCCCTTTTTTATATAGAAACACTAAATTATCTTAAGCACCACCACAAGTCCTAAGTTCAATCAGCATGACAAATATGCATTCATACATGGTTAGTTTAATTGCTAAAGTTTAATGTTAAATTATCATAATGTCATATTATAATGCTTGACTGACTGATGCTAAATGTACTTTCAGATATTTAAAAAACTGTGCCATTAAGCTGTGAGAAGTAACTAGAAACTGTAATTATAACTATAATTGGATGTGAGTTGAGGTGTTTCTGCTTGTGTGCGGTTCAAAATGCATAATTTGGCTCTTCTGGGTCAGTGCTGGTGTTTGATTTTTGGAGAATTTAGAGGTCCCAGTTGATTATCAACACTGTAAAATACAAGAGCAGAAGTCATAAAGAAGTCATAAAGATTTTTGACACCTCTACCTCTGATACCTCTAAGTTCTAACTTTACCATTAAAATGCTATTATGAAGCTACTTTAATTAATAGATGTACATTTTTCAGAATTAAATCCATAACTCACTTTAGTATATTTAATTTACAGTGTGGATCCTCCAGTACATCATATAGCAGCTGCACTCCTGAGTTTCCTAGTTTATTACAGCCCAGATTCAGTTCCCTCAGGTGTGATGGGTTTAATCTCAGAGCAGAAATCAGAGCAGCACAACCTTCCTCTCCAATGCTGCAGCTATACATCCTGAAGAGAGAATGAAAAAACTCTTACACAAAAATATCAGCAATTATTGTTGTTGTTCATGAATCTGGTTCTGGGTCAGTGTCAGAAATGTATTTTTCTTTTCAGTTTTCGTTTAGTCTTTACTTTTTGACTTGTTTAAACCAAGAACAAATTTGGTCAAAGTAAGCTTTTTAGGGAGAAGAATGGGATTGGGAAAAGGTAGTCTTAATAGTTACTATTTAATAGTTACTGTTTATGTAATATGAATTATCTGAAAATGTCTGAAATATGCCACATCTGAAGATATTTCTAGAATGGGGTAGTGAACGTCGGACCTGGAGAGCCGCAGCCCTGTAGAGTTTTGCTTTACCCTAATAAAACACACCTGAACAAGCTAATTGAGGTCTGAAGGGTTACTAGGAAGCTACAAGCAGGTGAGTTTTTATTAGGGTTATGCTTGTATGTAGGTTCAGCTCCAGAGTTCACCACCCCTGTTCTATAACCTTCTAAACCTCTAATGTTTGTAAAGTTAACATCCTGACTAGCAATCTTTTTGCTCCTATATTTTAAATACATGGGGCATTTTTGTCACATTTGGTTGTATATTTGGAAGTTCCTAACGGATAATTTTGATATCACATAATTAAAAAAAACACTTACTGTAGTTTCTCCAGTTTACAGTGTTGATCCTGCAGTTGATTAGAGAGCAGTTTCACTCCTGAGTCTCCTAGTTTATTATAGTTCAGATCCAGTTCTCTCAGGTTTGATGGATTTGATCTCAGACCTGAAGCCAGAGCGGCACAGCCTTTCTCTCCAATGCTGCAGTTACACAGCCTGGAGAAATATGAAAAACAAACCTTACACTTACAGCTAAACAGGTTTATTATCAAGAGAAAAAACAGAATACTGTGGCCACAAAGAGATGCAGATGGTTAGCAACAATACTCAGGTAGCCTGAGGCATTTATTGTTACTGTATGTAACAAAATATATTAGTATTAGTATATCTGCTATTCTGAAAGGTGTTTTTTGTTGTTGTTGTTGTTGTTGTTGTTGTTTTTTGCACACCATAAACTCTGAAGACTGTTGTGAATGAAAATCTATAATTTCTTACTGTAATGTCTTTACTTTACAGTGCTGATCTTTCAGTCCAACACAGAGCAGCTGCATTCCTGAATCCTGTAGACTGCTGTAACTCAGGTTCAGCTTTATCAGACTTGAGGAGGTTGAGCTGAGAACTAAGGCCAGAGCTGGACAGCTTCTCTCTGTGAGATTACAGCGACTTACACTGGAAACGATAATATAAAAAAAATGCAAATAAGTATTAATCTCATAAAATTATGTGGAAGTTAACCTCAACATATAAGTGAACATACTGTAATACTATTTTAAAAAGGAATCACTTATCTTGCAGTTAAAAATGTAAAGTTACTGGAATATTCCTATCACTTACTAATTTTTATGTTTCGGATAGATTACAGTTGACATGACAAGAGTAAATGGAGAATTTTATTCTTATGATTCAAAACATAATATGATAACACTCACTGTAGTGTTTCCAGTTTACAATTTGGATCCTGCAGTAGATCAGAGAGCAGCTTCACTCCTGTGTCTCCTAGTTCATTATAATTCAGATTCAGCTCTCTCAGGTGTGAAGGATTGGATTTCAAAGCTGAAACCAGAGTAGCACAAGCTTTCTCTCCAATACTGCAGTTGGGAAGTCTGCAGAGAGGAGAAAAAGTCACACATACATATCAAAATGTTTCAGGTGAAATGAATATTTATGTTGCAATAATAATAATAATAATAATAATAATAAAAGCATTCCATATTAAATAAATAAATAACAATACTAACAATAATAATTATTATATGGGCCATTCTATATAATTGGTTCAAAGTCAGAGTTGGAAACATCTTAAAAAATCTTTATAAACAAAAATGTATCCAATGTACACATTTTTAGTAATTGTGCAGATGATTCTCATACTGCATTCTCAGAAAGTTTTGGAATATTTTTCCTCTCCCCAAATTTTTTACTACTAAAACACAGTAATATATAATTTAATAAGAAGGGTTAAATTGATCTGTTAAGATTTTGTTTACATCTAGCTTGTCAATATATTTTTTGCTATTTTATTAAAATGCTTTTAGATGTAAATCAATAACAATTATAATTTAGACAGTATTTCAAATGTGATTTATGACATTTGTTCTATTTTGAATCGATTCTTTCTTTGTAAAAGTTGATCATACTAATTTCAAAGTTAAGGATTAATTAGCTTAAATATCAGAACTGTGCTTACCTAACAGTTCTGAACAGTTGTACACATATAAAAACTATTTTTTATGGAATAACACCCAAAAAGGTGTGCTTAATTGCAGAAAAAAAGTTGTTTGTTGAAAAGTGACGTCCCTTAAAATTACACACACATTTTCAGATTTTTGAACACATTTATGTTAAATGATGGGACCAAACTACTTACACCTTGTAGCTGGGTCAATATCACTGTAAGGTGCCTTTTGGTGTCCTGTGCATATATAACTCATTTGCCTTGATAACGTAACATAAAATTGATTGTTTTGAATGTTTCATTGTCATATTTTGTCATGATTTATGACCACTCTGTCATGTGCTGGTCCACCCTGTAATGTTGATATTTTAAAATATTTTTTTTTATTAATAATTCAATCATATCTATATAATCCAGTGTGTTCGACAGCTAGGTGTGGGGGCAATAACATGCAAACAAAAAACTGCATCCAAATATCACAGTTTTCTCCAAATAAGAAAAAAATACATGTGGGAATTGTACAAGGTTCTTTAAAAACACATGGTTTGCATAAAATATTTAATGTATTTATAATTTGAAAGCAAACAAATAACCCTGTTTAGAAAAGAGACTTTATACCTTTTAGAAAATGTCATTTGCATCTTAATATTGCAATGAAAATTTATTTAACAGTAATATATATGTCCATGACAGAGTGGACATATCTTATGGTTTATGCTTTGAATCATGGCCCATAATTATCTAAAAAAAAAAGGTGTGGGAGCTCAGCTAATGTGTTTATATAGTACTTTAGTGTTTACTATTTAAGACATGACATAAAGTGAATGGGATATTAAAACCAGATTTTTTGATGATTGTGAGAGCTGAAAGGCACTCTATGGTGATATTGACCCAGTTATGAGACACAGTGACACAGGAATATTTCCTGATCATAAATGTAGGGATGTAGTTAAAATCAGTATTGTTTTGTTTTGTTTTGTTTTAAATACATTTTCATGATATACCAATAAAATATAAAATAAATATGTTTTGTTTTACTTAACTTTTTTAAAATAATAGTTAAAAAAAATGCACATTTTTTTCAATATTGTTTTCAGAAGTTGAAATTTACCCAATAAATGATTTTACATATATTAAGCTTACTGATATTTTAAATATTATTGTGGATTTTAATAGAGAAGAGAAGGATCAAATTACATGGTTGTCTATGTGTCACTTCTGTTTGATAAACATTTTATTCAGCAGTGTGCATAAGATCCTAAAATTATCATGTCCCTATTCTTACTATTATATGCCATATCATGTTAATTGCCATAATACACACAGTAGTTTCTCCAGCTGACAGTGTGGATCCTGCAGCAGATCAGAGAGCTGCTTCATTCCTAATTTTCCTGGTTCATTACAGCCCAGATTAAGCTCTCTCAGGTGTGAGGGGTTTGATTTCAGAGCTAATGCCAGAACAGAACAACCTTCCTCTCCAAAACTGCAATTAGGTAGTCTGCAGAGAAAGCCAAAATGTCACACACAGAGATCAAAACATTACAGGTAAAACAGAGTTTTGTGTCATAATAGTAATAATAATAAAAATAACAACAACAATATAGTAAAATACAACTTCTTCAATAATACATACATTATTATTATTATTATTATTATATAGTTTTATTTGACAAAAACAATCTTTAACAATGTTGCTGATGTGTCACTTCTGTATGATAAGCATTTTTCTCAGTTGCACATATTTGTAAGATACTGAAGTTATTAAGATCCTATATTTATTACATGTCAAATCATGTTATTTCATTAACATAATACACACAGTAATGTCTCCAGTTGACAGCATGGATCCTGCAGTAGATCAGAAAGCAGCTTCACTCCTGAGTCTCCTAGTTTATTACAGCCCAGATTAAGTTCTCTCAGGTGTGAGGGGTTTAATCTCAGAGCTGATGCCAAAGCAGAACAACCTTCCTCTCCAATACTGCAGTTATACAACCTACAGAGGGAAACAGCGGTATAAAATAATTTAACAATTGTACTTCATTACTATAAATTGTTATTATTTGTATTATTCTTATTCACTTTACTCAATAATTAAAATAAATATTTGCAAAAAGAAAAAAAAACAAAAAAAAAAAACAGGTAACATACTTTAAACTAAACAGGAAGGGCAGGTAACTGGGAGGTTACATAGCTTTTGTAAAGCATCTTATGTCTGCTGTAATGTTGTCTTTTTAGGGAGGAGCTACAGTAGGTCATCAGCCAAAAACATGAAAAACAGAAAAGGTTCCCCTTCAGGAACTCGAGCCGCGTCGAAACGATTTGGGAACGCCTTCAGCGTGACCGCGCTCTGAATCACGTGTGCAATCAGACCAATGGAAGAACGAGACGTCATAGGCGGGTGACGTCACTGACCAGGAAGCATAAAACCTTGTGCGCCAGAACGAGCGTCAGCTTCTGTCTTTCAGCAGCGCTCTGTGTTTGTCTGTGCTGTCTCGTTTGGCTGCTAGTTTGCGCCACTTTCTTTTTGAGGCAGTATGTCTAAGTGTACTCAGAAATCTAAGAACGTTGGCAAGTCAGGCTATAGAGTGTGTGTTCCTCCCTGCTCTCGTTACATCTCGAGCGGGGATACACATGCTCTATGCGTGGCTTGCCTGGGAGCGGAGCATGCGGCATCGGCCCTCGAGGGGGGCGATTGCCCGCATTGTGACGCGTTCCCAATGCGTGTGCTCCGCTCCCGGAAGGCTCTTTTCTCTGCGGAGGGAGCCTTCACCAGCGTTCCCCGCGGGTCAGGTCCCGCTTCTGCCGAGGCGGAGCGGCGGCTGCACTCGTGGGGTTCGCAACTGGATCTGGTGGAGGGTATGGAGACAGGTGACCCCCTATCTCCTGCCTCACCCACCAGATCCGCTGCCCGGCCCCCGGGATCGGAAGCCCGCGCTGCGGTTTCTTCCCCCCGGGGGTCGGCCTCCACGCTCCCCATATCTTCCTCTGAGGAGGTTGATGTGGTGAGTGTTGATGAGGCTGCAGCACCACAGTTTCCCCAGTACGAGGAGCTGTTGGAGGTGGTGACTCGGGCGGTGGCCAAGTTAAACATCGACTGGCCCGCCGAGCCATTAGTCGATCCGCAGAAAAGCAAGTTGGACGAGAGGTTTCTGCGGTCTCGACCACCTCCAGCACGCCGGAGCCTTCCCTTTTTTCCTGATCTCCACACTGAGGTGTCGAGATCATGGAATTCGCCCTTCTCGTCCCGCTTGTTCATCCCTGCCTCGTATAACTACGGGTATGTGGCGGGGCTGGATGAGCGATGGAGTATGAGCGTGGAGGTATAGAGCGATGCCTCAGGTGGAACAGACGCTCGCGAGCTATCTGTCCCCCGAGTCTGCATCGTCTCTGAAGGCTCCGGTCTTGCCCTCCAAGCCGCTGCGCGTCACCTCAGCGCTGGTGGGCAAGGGGTACACGGCTGCGGGTCAGGCTGGTGCGTGTCTGCACACCATGTCGGTGTTACAGGCGTACCAGGCTGACCTGCTTAAAGAGCTGGATGAAGGCGAGGAGATTAAAGATAGTGACATCTCCGAGCTAAGGAGGACCGCTGATTTGTCTCTCCGCGCCACCAAGGAGACCGCCCGTGCCATTGGGCGGTCTATGGCAGCCCTTGTGGCCGCGGAGAGGCATCTTTGGTTGACCCTGTCCGACATGAAAGAGAAGGACAGGGTCTTCCTTCTGGACGCCCCGCTTTCGCCTGCTGGTCTGTTCGGCAACGCCGTCAATGCCGTCAATGCCGTCAATGCCGTCGTCGACAGGTACCAGGAGGCGCGTAAGCAAGCGGCGGCGTTTCAGCGGTTCCTCCCTCGCCGCCATCCAGCTCATGCTGCTCCGTCGCAGCAGCCCCGGCCGTCTACCAGCTCCTCCCACTGGGAAGCTCAAAAGCAGAGCGTGGCCACTCGCACTCCTCCCCATCGAGAGCGAGTGGCCAAACGCTCTAGGTCAAGGACCTCCCAAGGCTAAGCCCGATCTGAGGGTCGTGCTTCAGTCGAAGAGGTCCTCGACCAAGCGGTCCTGACCCGTCCGAGGGCAGCCCCATCCGGGGGGAAACGGGTCACACCACAGTATTCGGTGTCCGGGTCCCCCCTGTGCCCTCGGGAGATCGTTCTGCCAACCCTGCCGGTGCTTCAGGGCGCAGCGGTCTCCAGCGAGCATTCACCCCAGTTTTTCCCGCCCCGCAACGTAGCGGGGCTGGGGAACTCGCCACCCCCGCGGGGGTCTCTGGGACCGCTGGTTCAGGTGCTTCCTGCCGGGCAACCGTTTCAGGACACCGTTCCAGCGGCCCACATAACACCAGAGGCCAGCCTCGAGAGGCTGGTTCCCTTAGTAGATCATTTGGCAGCGTGGAAACTACTGCCCAATGTGTCTGCTTGGGTCCTGCAAACTGTAGAGCGAGGTTATTGCATTCAGTTCGGCGCACCACCTCCGCCGTTCAACGGGGTCTCTCCCACGCTGGTGGGCCCCGAGCAGGGTCTGGTAATGGAACAGGAAGTAGCTACTCTCCTGAGGAAGGAGGCCATCGAGGTGGTCCCTCCTCACGCAAGAGAGTCCGGGTTCTACAGCCGGTACTTCATTGTTCCGAAGAAGGATGGGGGCCTGCGTCCCATTTTAGGTCTGCGTCTGCTGAACCGCTCAGTCAAGCGACTGAAGTTCAAGATGCTCACCATCAAGCAAGTCGTGTCTCAGATCAGGTCCGAGGACTGGTTTGTCATGATAGATCTAAAAGACGCATATTTTCACGTCTCCATCCTTCCTCAACACAGGAAGTTCCTGAGGTTTGCTTTCAGGGGCGAAGCTTACCAATATCGGGTTCTTCCATTCGGCCTAGCACTCTCCCCCCGCATTTTTTTTGAAGTGTGTGGATGCAGCTCTGGCTCCTCTGCGACTCCAGGGCATCCGCATACTCAACTACATCGACGACTGGCTGATCCTAACCCAGTCGGAGATGGTGGCAGTTCGGCATCGAGATGTCGTTCTTGCTCACATGAAGGCGCTGGGGTTGAGACTGAACGCCAAGAAAAGTGTGCTTTCTCCATTACAGAGGACCACTTATCTGGGCGTGGTGTGGGATTCGACCACCATGCAGGCACGTTTGTCTCCTGCTCGGATCGAGTCGATCCTCACTGCAGTCAAGAAAGTAAAGCTAGGCCGGTTACTCACTGTGAAGCAGTTCCAGCAACTGGTGGGTCTGATGGCAGCAGCGTCCAACGTGATACCTTTTGGCCTGCTGTACATGAGACTCCTACAGTGGTGGCTCAAGACCAAGGGGTTCTCCCCGAGGGGAAACCCACTTCGCATGATCAAGGTCACGCGGCGTTGCCTACGTGCCTTGGACATGTGGAGGAAGCCTTGGTTCTTGTCTCAGGGCCCGGTGCTGGGAGCTCCTTGTCGCCGCGTAACGCTAGCGACGGACGCATCCCTCACCGGTTGGGGAGCGGTCATGCGTGGCCACCCTGCCCGCGGTCTGTGGAGCGGTCGCCAACTCACGTGGCACATAAATTGCCTGGAGATGCTGGCCGTGTTTCTGGCTCTGAAACACTTTCTCCCGGACCTAAGAGACCGCCATGTGTTGGTCCGCACCGACAACACCTCGGTGGTCTCGTACATCAACCACCAGGGAGGTCTGCGTTCGCGCCCCTTGTACAAGCTGGCGCACCAGATCCTTGTGTGGTCCCAGGACAAACTCCTCTCCCTGAGAGCAGTTTATGTTCCTGGGCATCTCAACTTGGGAGCAGACATCCTGTCGAGACAGGGGCCGAGGCCCGGGGAATGGATGCTTCACCCCGAGGTGGTGAAGCAGATCTGGAGAGTATTTGGTCCAGCCCAGGTGGACCTTTTTGCCACGAGGGAGAACACGCAATGTCCCCTCTGGTACTCTCTAGTTCATCCAGCTCCCCTGGGGCTGGATGCTATGGTACAGACGTGGCCGAGGCTGCGTCTGTACGCCTTTCCCCCGATCGCTCTGCTCCCGGGAGTTCTAGAGAGAGTGCGCCGGGACAGGGTGTCCCTTCTTCTAGTAGCCCTGTTCTGGCCGGGCCGAGTATGGTTCTCGGACCTGATTTCTCTCCTCGACGGCTCTCCCTGGGAGATTCCCGTCAGGAGAGATCTCCTCTCACAGGCAGGGGGCTCCATTCTTCACCCCCGGCCGGAGCTGTGGAAGCTCTGGGTGTGGCCTCCGAGGGGGCACACCTCTTAGCTTCTGGTCTCTCAACCGAGGTTGTTGAGACCATCCTCCAGTCTAGAGCTCCCTCCACGAGGAACCTGTACGCCTTGAAGTGGAAGCTTTTCAATTCTTGGTGCGGACGCCGCCAGCAAGACCCAGTTAACTGCCCAGTTGGTTCAGTGCTGGAGTTCCTGGAGGATAGGCTATCCGCAGGGTTAACCCACTCCACCTTGAAGGTTTACGTGGCGGCCACTGCGGCCTACCACGCCCCTCTCTGTGGTCTTTCTGTGGGTAAAAACCCCCTTGTTACACGTTTCCTCCACGGTGCACTGAGGCTGAGGCCTCCTGTACGTCTCCGTGTCCCTACTTGGGACCTGTCCATGGTGTTAGAGGCTCTCTGCAGGCCTCCCTTCGAGCCTGTTGAGGAAATTTCTATAAAAACTGTCCTTCTTCTTGCCCTTTCCTCCCTGAATAGAGTTGGGGATCTCCAGGCCCTCTCTGTGGCCCCTTCCTTTCTGGATTTCGCTCCAGGCCTTTCAAAAGCCTTCCTTTACCCTCGACCGGGGTATATCCCTAAGGTCCCCTCCTCGACACCACGGCCTGTCGTACTTCAGGCCTTTTGTCCTCCTTCCTTTCGGGACTCTGACCAGCAGAAGCTTAATTGTATGTGTCCGGTGCGAGCACTGGACGCATACGTCCACAGGGCTGCCAGGTGGAGGAAGTCAGACCACCTGTTTGTCTGTTATGGCCCCCCTAAGAGGGGCCTCCCTGCTTCCAAGCAAACACTAAGTCGCTGGATAGTGGACGCTATTTGTTCTGCTTATGAGGCCTCTGACCTTCCTCCTCCTCTAGGGGTCAGAGCTCACTCTACCCGGAGCATGGCTGCCTCCAAAGCTTTTCTTGCTGGGGTCCCCATGCAAGATATTTGTAACGCTGCGGGATGGTCCACACCTTTGACCTTTGTGAGGTTTTATGACCTTGACCTGCGGGTCTCGCCTGGTTCCTCTGTCCTTTGTCCTAGCACATCCTAGGCAGGGACTGGGGTCTGGCGGCGTGGGCATCTCGTTCCCAAAGCGTTTCGACACGGCTCGAGTTCCTGAAGGGGAACGTCTCAGGTTACGTATGTAACCCTGGTTCCCCGAAGGGAACGAGACGCCGCGTCTCGTAGCCATTCTCCTGCGTCCCTGCGAGCGCTGCTTCTCTCCTGGAAGCTGACGCTCATTCTGGCGCACGTGCTTTTATGCTTCCTGGTCAGTGATGTCACCCGCCTATGACGTCTCATTCTTCCATTGGTCTGATTGCACACGTGATTCAGAGCGCGGTCACGCTGAAGGCGTTCCCAAAGCGTTTTGACGCGGCGTCTCGTTCCCTTCGGGGAACCAGGGTTACATACGTAACCTGAGACGTTTTTGAGGGGTAGCTAAAAAATATAATAAAAATAAAAAATAATTATAAATTCTAAAAAATAATTATAAATTCTGCCAGGGTTTTATCAACTTAGGTAATTGTGCATTCAAGCTTGCAAACTCAGCTATAGTCTGGACAAAACTATGATCACACAAGTTGCTTTATAAAGTGTGAGTAACAAAGTTATTTAATGAGTCTCCTCATTATATCAGTTTTTTTTTCGAAAGTTAAAGAAATATTAAGGTATTGTTTTCTTTTTAAATACTTGCACTTTATTTTTTTCTGAATTCCGGGAGAAATGTAACATGGGCATGTTTTCACCATTAACCACCCTACACCCCAACTCCCCTCCCATAAAATCCTGTGTCATTTATTCAACAAGTTCCACAGAGTTTCTTACTGTAATGTCTTAAGATTACAGCCAGGATCCTTCAGTCCAGTTGAGAGCAGCTTTACTCCTGAATCCTGTAGTTTATTGTCACTCATCTTCAGATCTGTCAGACTTGAAGAGTTTGAACTGAGAACTGAGGCCAGAGCTGAACAGCTTTCTGCTGTGAGATTACAGCCATTCACACTGGGAATGATAGCATAAACATGTATTAGTCTCAAATAAAAGTAAACAGAATAGGTAACTGGAATTTCCATGTCTATATCATATGTGATCCTGGACAACAAAACCAGTCCTTAGTAGCATGGGTATATTTGTAGCAATAGCCAAAAATACATTGTATGGGTCAAAATTATAAATTTTTCTTTTATGCCAAAAAAGCTTTAGGATATTAAGTAAAGATCATGTTACATGAAGATATTTTGTACATTTCCTACTGTAAATATTTCAAAACTTAATTTTTGATTAGTAATATGGATTGCTAAGAACTTCTTTTGGACAAGTTCACAGGCAATTTTCTCAGTATTTTGATTTTTTTGCATCCTCAGATTCCTGATTTTCAAAAAGGTGTATCTCGACCAAATATTGGCCTATTAGAACAAATACATCCATGGAAAGCTTATTTATTCAGCTTTCATATGATGTATAAATCTCAGTTTAAAAATGACCCTTACGACTGGTTTTGTGATCCAGGGTGACATATAATTCAATGATTCAAACAGTAATTTGAACCTGTATGTACACAAAATAGGTCACCTTTATTTATTTATATAAATAATGCTGCATCTATCTATCTATCTATCTATCTATTCCTGTTGCATTACTTTTTGTCATCACCTGCTTGCACAAGGTTGGTGGTAAGGCTAACTAAGATCCTCCATTTCTTGAAAGTGCAATATTAAATATCCAGTTGAATCTGAATTACTGAATTTTATGATTTAAAAAAAGGAAAAAGAAAAGTAGAAAGTAGACAGACCCACTGTCAATGCAATGGGTTCTGTGTGTGTGTGTGTGTGTGTGTGTATAAAGTATAGTAAAGTATAGTATACACTCACATGAAATATATTTTTTATACATGGTGCAGGACACTTTGACTAGTAAGAAGCACCCATGATGTTTCTCATTAACAGTTCGACTGTTTTTCTATTTTATTGTCTTGTCTAATAATAAAAAGGCAAATGTTTAATAGTAACACTTTCTACCTAATTCTTTACACTCTCTGAATTCAGTTAATATGACCAGTGCAGTCATGACGTTTATTGGTATTTTTAGATTTCTGTCTGTGCAGTGTTAACCAGCATTAAAGGGATAGTTCATTCAAAAATGAAAATTATCCCATGATTTACTCACCCTCAAGTCATCCTAGGTATATATGACTCTTCTTTCAGACAAATGCAATCGGAGTTAAATTAAAATAAAGTAAATAAAGTTATGAAGTAAAATAAAGTGCATAAATCCATCATAAAAAGTACTCCACATGACTCCAGGGGGTTAATGAAGACCTTCTGAGCAGAATCAGTGTGTTTGGTAAGAAAAATATCCATATTTAAAACTTAAAATGCCTACATCATCTGCTGGAATGCCACTCTCTTGTTAACACACATATGACAGTGGAAGCTAGAAATTACAGTTTATGAAGTTTTGATATGGATATTGTTCCTACAACTGGCACAATCGATTCACTTCAGAAGGCCTTTATTTACCCCGGAGCTGTGTGGAGTACCTTTTATGATGGTTGGATGCACTTCCTTTTGCTTCAAAATGTCTACCACCATTCACTGCCATTATAAACTTTGGAAGAGCCAGGACAACTCTGACTGTATATGTCTGAAAGAAGAAAGTCATATACACCTAGGAGGGCTTGATGGTGAGTAAATCATGGGGGTTTTCAAAAATGTTCCTTTTTGTGTGAACTATCCCTTTATGATAGTGACATCAGCCAATAAAGAAAACAAAGAAAAAAAAACACTGCTCTGTTGTCTACCTTTAACAATGCAGTACAACATTTCACAATTCACACTTTAAAAAAAATGTAGTTTAAAAAATACTCACTCTGCTTTTGTAGATGCTTTTATCACTGGCAGCAGCCTCAGAAGACATTCCTCTGATTTCTGATATTTACTTAGTTTAAACTCATCCAGCTTCTCTTCTGAGTTCAGCAGCACAAACACAAGAGCTGACCACTGAGAAGGAGAGAGTTTGACTGTTGAAAGACAACTGGTACCTGTGCTGCTCAGGTATGTTTGGACTTCCTGCACTAGAGAGTCATCATTCAGTTCATTCAAACAGTGGAACATATTAATGGATTTCTCTGAAGAGGAGTTCTCCCTGATCTTCATCTTAATGTACTCAACTATTTCTTGTTTGCTGTGAGGTCTGTTTCTTGTCTTTTTCAGAAGACTTTGTAGGAGAGTGTGACTGGACTCCAGGGAGAGACCCAGCAGGAATCTGAGGAAAAGATCACGGTGACCATTCTCACTCTTCAAGGCCTTGTCCACTTCACTCTTTAGTAAATCAGTCAATGTTGATCTGAACATGTTAGCAGGTCCTGTTTGTCTGAAAAAGCAAAGGAACACATATAAAGCCGCAATAAACTCCTGAATGGTCAGATGAACAAAGCTGTACACCTTCTCCAGGTACAGCCCAAACTCCTCTCTGAAGATTTGGGTACAAACTCCTGAATACACTGATGCATCTCTGACATCAATGCCACACTCTCTCAGGTCCTCCTCGTAAAAGATCAGGTTCCCCTTTTCCAGCTGTTGATAAGCCAGATTTCCCAGTGACATGATACTATTTCTAGCCTGTTTACGATCTACATCACATTTTCCATCATATTTCATGGATTTTAGTTTGGTCTGAAAGATCAGGAAGTGTATGAACATTTGAGTGAGGGTCTTGGGGACCTCTGCACTCTCTGCTTCACCCATCATTTTCTCTAGAACAGTGGCTGAAATCCAGCAGAAGACTGGGATGTGACACATGATATACAGGCTTCTTGATGATTTGATGTGTGCAATGATTCTACTGGCCAAACTTAGATCATTTAACTTCTTCCAAAAATATTCATCCTTTTGAGGATCATTGAACCCTCGTACATCTGTAACCAGATCAACACACTCAGAAGGAATCTGAGTGGCTGCTGCTGGTCGAGAGGTGATCCAGAGGAGAGCAGAAGGAAGCAGATTCCCCTTGATGAGGTTTGTCAGCAGCACATCCATGGAGGCTGAATGTGTTATATCAGACAAGCTTGGATTGTTTAGAAAATCAAGAGGAAGTCGACACTCATCCAGGCCATCAAAGATAAACAGGACTTTAAAGTCATCAACATCTGTTGATGTCAGTTTATTTGTATGTGTGAAAAAATGACGAAGAATCTCCATCAAACTGAGGTTTCTGTGCTTTATCAAATTCAGTTCTCTGAAAGGAAGGGGAAATATGAAGTGGAGATCCTGATTTGCTTTTCCTTCAGCCCAGTCCAAAATGAACTTCTGCACCGAAACTGTTTTCCCAATTCCAGCAACTCCTTTAGTCAGCACAGTTCTGATAGGTTTGCTTTGTCCAGGTGAAGGTCTGAATATGTCATTGCATTTGATTGATGTTCCCTGTCTTTCTGGTCTTCTGCATGCTGTCTCAATCTGTCTCAGCTCATGTTCATTATTGACCTCTCCACTCCCTCCTTCTGTGATGTATAACTCTGTGTAGATCTCATGCAGAGATATAGAGCTTCCTTGATTTGATATTCCTTCATTAATTCTCTGAAATTTCTTATTTAGGCTGCATTTGTGTTGTTTCAAATACAAAGGGGCAAGTCCTACGGAGCAGAAAGGTAGAAATGGGAATGAAAAATCTAGTTCTGTCATAAAACTCTAGATGATGCAGTCCTTAATACCAATCACTAGCTATCAAATCACTGACTACATGGCACAAGTTGATTGGTCTCTGTTGCATTTGCAGCCAGTGTGTTTGGTTTATTGTTTGGTGTAAGTCTTGCAACATTCCTTTCAGTTCCTCTGAAATTCAAACTTTTAACTCTGAATGATCTTTTTATTATTCCAAATCACTAAAAAATGCTGCACAGTCTGGATTCATCTATTCTAAAAGAAGCAAACAGTCACGTTTTTAAAATCATGTTTGATAAACAAATAGCACATGATGCAAGGAGTGAAACAATTAAGCTTATAAGCCAGTTAGCAACAGAATATGCATTCTGCATTCAGTAACATCTGCAGTAATAACAGCAGCAGCAAGACACCATTGTTGCTTGTGAAGAAACTGCTATCAGTGTGCTTCTGGGGTCTGAAGTGGTCTGATATGACTTGTACAAGCTTTTGTTTGACTTCATCCTTTCTGATGAGAAAAACTTTTAAAATTATTTCAAAACTTTTAGACAAGACTTTGTCAAGCCACCATCAGAGTTTGTGTATAATCTTTATATATCTAGTTATTATTTAAAGTGAGTGTGTTTTCACAAAGCAAGTGACTCATAGCTCTTACTCGTTTGTAGTGTGTTAGCAAGGTCTGTCTGCTTCATCTCCTTCAGGACATTCAGTGTGATCTTCAGAATCTCTTCTCTGACTTTTCTCTGACCTTCATCGTCCTCTTCTCTCTCAGACCATGAAGGGTAATCTAGGCTCAGAACTCTTTTGAACATCTTCAGCTCTTTCTTCATCAGAGAGATGATTTGGTCCATGAGATTCTAAAATTAGTAAATATTCAAACAATGACCATACATTTAGCAAATGATGGATCAGTGTAAAACTGGCAGGACTACATTCATGCATTCATTTATTCATATATTTATTCATTTAAGCCTCAAACAGTGAACACATAAAAATTCTACACACCAATGTTATTACTTTAGATTTCTATGTGAGGAAAAACTAGAACTAGACGGTGCTAAATACCCTAGAACGAAAGCAAAAGTAATTGAAAATTTGGCAAACTATTCTCAGCCTGAGTCTGACCCGAGCCCGTCTTTTATCCCCCTTCTCCCAAAACAGCTTGTACTACTGTTTCAGCTATTAAAATAGTTTAGTTTTGTATGCAATGGCAAAGTGAATATATTTTGCTTTTATCAAGTTAATTTAGAAAAAACGGTTTGAAGCATTTTTTTTGTTCGTTAAATACAAGTTTTTGTTTTTAAAGTTACGACAAAGCGACCAGCGAAAGACTGATCATAGTCTGTTTGACAAATTTTGCATTCTCAAATCATCACAACTTGCCTAAAATAAATATATATAAAACAAAGTATAAAACAATGTTAGTTTAAACGTTAAAGCTAGATAAATGTGTGCTATCAGGCGCATATCCAATTATTTGTGCAGAGAGTGGAAGCTAAAGCCGCTTTGCAGGACATTGGGGCGATAGTGCGATCACTTACTAGGGCTGTGAAGGTGGCAGATTTTTTCCACCGTGGTGGTAATGGACCAACAACCGTCGGTGGCGTGGTATTGATATATAATTTTTAAATATAACAAATGTGCATGTTTATTTCAGCCTAAAACACTAAAACACTGAAGTAAATATCAAAGACATTATACATTTAAATAAGAAAGTAGCCAAAATAAGAACGGTAAATTTTAAACAAACATTTGTTGCATAAATTCGTAACAACCTCGCCCAACCCTTGTCCGACGGCTCATCAAAATTATTAGCCTGAGTCTGACTAGAGCCCGAGTCTTTTCTCTCTCTTTCCCATTACACTGTTGCATCCATTAAAATAGCTCAGTTTTGTTTTTAATAGGAACGTGGTTATATTTCTTTTAGTTTCTTTATAAAGTTAATTTAGAAATGTGTTTGGAACATTTTTGTTTGTTAAATTAAGATTTTTGCCCTAACAAAATTAAGATTGTAACGTAACTACCAAGCTGCCAGAGGCAGGCAGTGAGTTGATCACAGTCTATGTTTGATCAGTTTTGCCTTCTCAGATCATCACGACTTGCCTAAAATAAAATTCTCACGCATATCACAATGTTATTTTAAACGCTTAACTTGCGTTACTCAATGCACGCTATTATGTGTATACAATGTTTGTTGGAGAGTGGAAGCTAAATGCACTTGCAAAAAATGTTTAAATACACCATAATCTTTGCTCATAAAGGTAAGCGTAATATATCATCCGGAACTGTAAAGAGTGCAATATTATTTGCCTGCACTCACAATATTAACAAAATGAAACAAAAATAAACAAACAAGATGCGCTTTCTCTGTGTTGAACAGGAGCTGCACAAATATGAAACGAAAGTCAGCGAATACTTACAGATAAATATATCCATAGAAAGCTTTAAATTATTACTATACTATAAAACTAAAAAATTAAAATCGAAAACAAAAACTCTTTCATTATAAAATCCATAGAGATGCATTTCTCTCTAAAGGTGCATCCAATGAGCAGATGGCGAGTCGAGATCTTCATCTTAAAACTACACTGTAACGAATTGCTGTAAAAATGACAGCAATATTTTACAGCAGTGGGCTGTATTTCTTATAATACAGCATATTGCTGTAAACCGCAAAGCACTCTGGGGTCATGTGGTGGTTTGCCTCAAACCTACATCATAATGCTGTAAATTTCTAATCTACAGAGGCGGGCTTTTCTTCAATGGTCGACATTTGGGAGCGGCAAGAAGAACGATTCATAACTGTGGTAAGTGACGTATTTCAGTTTTTATTTTTCATGTTTGGTATATCAAGGTGTCTACATTCGCGGTAACCGCAGATTAACGAATCCTCCGTCCGCGGGGCGGCGAGGGAGACTTCGGGTTTAAGCAGTACGGTTGCGGGAGGATTTCACACATTCCCCGGCCTCATAGCGGCTATAGGCGGAAAGTCTCTGGGTTCCTACATTAAGAATTACACACTTCACTGACAACAGTTGTGATTCACGGTAACGTCGTGTTGTTCAGCACACTTTCTCGTTATTATTTTATGATGTAAATCAAATTTGCACAGGCAGTCATCTGTTAACACGGGCGCCAAAATGAAATGCGTGACGTTACTTAAGTCCCACAACTCGCGGTCGTCCCGCTCACGGAGGATCAGTGTGTGTCACATAAACTCTGAACAGCGCTGTTAAAGCGGTTAACGTAAGCAGTGAAACGTGTGAGTACTTTTAATGACTTGTTAATTCTCTTATTGTTTGATTGTAATGTTTTTTGCTAACTTTGGTTTAAAGAATGAGTTAATCCAGCCCATCTTTTTGTCTGGCCTGTTCGCAGCATATATTCACTCTGGAGTAACCTTACCAGGAGGAGACAGAGATTTGTTGTTCATTCAAAGGTAATGGTTGCATTCTAAACATTTGAATACTTGCATTTTACATGTAGATATTTTAGAAGATGTTTCTCAACTCCAGAATGGAGACGATTTTTTAAGGGAGAATGATTCAGCTATTTTGTAGGTATTTACGAGGAACAAAGACGTTGAAAGGAAAAGTTCCATCTAAAACCACAGGGCAAATGGCACAGAAGAAACCAGCTGAAGTGAACTCAAGTTGCCACTCTTCTTTGCAAAGTGAAGGATTTTTAGCAGAATTTCTGAAATGTAAGAAGTTCATACACACCAACATCCCCTTTTCCCTTTTATTATATTCTTTTATTATCTACACTGCCATTCAAAAGTTTGGGATTAGTAATATTTTCTTATGAAATAGGTTTCTTCTGCTCATCAAGGCTGCATTTAATTTATCAAAAATACAGAAAAAAAATAATAATGTTGTGAAATATTATTACAATTTAAAATAATGATTTTTTTTCTATTTTAATATACTTTAAAATGTAATTTATTTCTGAATTTTCAGAATTGTAATTACTCTAGTCTTCTCATTTCTCCAGTGTAACATGATCCTTTAGAAATCATTGTAATATGCTGATTTATTAATTTTAGAAACTGCTTAACACAGTTGTACTGCTTAATTTTTATTTTTTCGGGAACCTGTAATGCTTTTTTCAGGATTCTTTCATGGATTAAAAATTGTTTTGTTTTTTTTTTGTTTTTTTTTACTTTTATTCAACAAGTATGTGCTACATTGAAAGTGATGGTAAAGACTTATATTGTTAGATACGATTTCTGTTTTAAATAACTGATGTTCTTTTAAACCTACTAATCAAAGAATCCTGAAAAGTATCACAGGCTCCAAAACACTGACAGCATTGACAATGACATTGACAACATTAACAATTGAAACTAAATAAGAACGATCTCTGACAGATCATGTAACACTGGTGTAATGATGCTGAAAATTCAGTTTTGCATCACAGAAATAAATTACATTTTAAAGTATAGTAAAAAAGAAAACTTATTTTAAATCGTAATAATATTTCACAATATTACAGTTTTTTCTTGTATTTTGGTTTAAATAAATGCAGGCTTGATGAGCATATATATATATATATATATATATATTAAAGAACATTAAAAATCATACTGACCTCCCAAACATTTTAATGGCAGTTTATCTGTATCTAATCGTAACTCTATCTGTCTTTGACTGTACTTGTCATCCCTCTGTCTGTATCTGACCGCATCATTGTTTTGTAAAAAATATCTAATGTATTTTCCTCTTTGTTCATTTTAAATATTTTTAGCCACTCTTTGCATCCTGGGATGGGACAGCATCTGGAGTTGAACTGTTCTCCTTTTTTGATCAGAAGTTTTGTTGGACTCACTTGGGACCTTTTTGTTTTGCCATGTTGTGAAAATTCGTCACTGTTATTGTGGTATTTGGAACAATTTAATTATGACCATGTTGGTTAACTTGATGTTGGTAAAACTTTGGCTCAATGTTGGTTAAACTTAAAGTTAAGGGTAATATATGTTGCAAGTAAATTTATTTATTTTGGAATTCAAAATAATACTAAATGCACTGCTCTATGACATTTCTTTCATGCAAATGTGAGAGTCATATGTAAAATAAAATTTGGTCTGTTTTTCAAGATTAAGATGTGTCAAATTATTTTTATTTTTTTAAATATTAGGTGCACTAGGTTTCACACTATACAACACTTTATGCAGTTAAATATTGTTTAAAGCTTATGCAGTTAATAAATTGTTTAAATTGCCAGTCATTAATATTCAGCAATCTGGAAAATATATACTGCATACATAGAATACACAAAAATAAAGTAGTTTACTGTAAAAAAAAACAAAAAACAAAAAAAAACACAGCAATGTAAAAAGTACAGTTATTTGCTGTAATCGGAAATACTGGATAATGCTGTAAATTTAAATTACAGCAGCGCTGCTGTAAAAATTACAGTAACAGGCTTGCAACCCTGCTGCCAGTATAATGCTGTAAAATTTACAGGAAATTTTTTACAGTGTAATGTTTTCTGTTGGCTCAGAAAACACTTGTTTATTAATAATTCATTCAAGTATGTCCTTATTTCCCTCCGACACATTCATAGTAATTACTTTTCCCGGAGTTTTGCAAGCTTTAGCCTATTGTGTGCGTATGAACGTGGATCTCTTCCAGCAGCTGCAAAGGCACTTGCACTCGCTGCTGCTGCCCATGCGGACACTAAACACGGCCAGGGCAGAATAATTGTTGTAGAAACATTGTATTTTATGCTTGTTATAGATTGTGTGACATCATGTGCAGTACCGCCGGTGGCAACCGACCACCGCTGTGGTAACCGTCGACCGCAGTGGTGCGGTTGTCATTGCAACCGTCACAGCCCTATCACTTACATTTTTTTTCAGTGGAAACAATTTAAAATATTCCATAATTTTTGCTGAAAAAGTAATACATCATTCGGAACTGTAAAGGGTCTACTTTTATTTGTGTGCACTCACAATAATCAACAAAACGTTGCAAACGGTGAAAGAACATTATGCGCTTTCTGTCATCTCAACAGAAGCGCTTCACAAAAATGAACCAAAACTCAGCGAATACATACCTCAAAGACATGATACATATATCTATAGAAAGCTTTAAATTATAACTTAAAGAAATAAAGCAAATCGAAAACAAAAACTCTTTTATTATGTAATCTGTAAAGATGCATTTCTCCGTAAAGGCGCATCCAAAGAGGAGATGGCAAGTCAGGATCGGCAACTTTATCCTTGTGACACTGACTCAGAAAACACTAGTTTATTAATAAATAATTCAAAAATCTCCTTACTACTTCACCCCGACACATTAATGGTAATAACTTTTAAGCCGGTGCTTTTCGGCAAGCTTTAGCCTATTGCACGCGCTTGAACGTGGAACTGTTCCAGCTGCGCTCGAGGCGCGCTTGCTGCTGCTGATAGATGGAGACAAAGCGCATTCCAAGCCGGTCTCAAAAGTGAAAGCAAAAATGAAGTCTCGCGTTGTGTCCACCAACGTGTGATTTTTTTTCATCACTATGATTGGTGGATGTCTAAAATATAGGCTAAAAATAAGGAGAAGCCTAAAACAGGCCCGAAGCCCGGCGCGCTTCTAAACTATGATGTGAAAATTGGCCCGAAGCCCGGCGCGCTTCTGAACTACGATGTGAAAATTGGCCCGAAGCCCGGCCCTATATGGGCGTAAAACAGTCGAGTTCTGTCGGACTCGGGCTGAAATGCAGGGCTGTACCGGGACATATCAACCAGTAGCCTAATTTCATTGCTAGTAACGGAAGGTAAGATTCAAAAGTTATTCTTGACTGCGCTGTATTGCATTGGTGCCTGGCAATATAATAGGGCATTGTTTTGATGCTTATCCGAAAAAGATTTTTTCACCAATTTTTTCTTGCCCCCCTGAGTCAAATGTCGCCCATGATAACATTAATATCATAGAGCTCCCTTCCCGGTTCACCCAAACTAATGAACTAAAGCACTAATTATGTGAATTATGGTCAACAACATTGTGACCACTAATTGTCACATGCTTAGAGGCTAGCCAATCATAACAGAGATCATTAAGGTATAGACCTCTTAAAAGTACTTAGACAAAAACAGCTTGTTCAGAGAAAGGGTGGAAAACAGAAGTAAAATTCTGTATGTCACACTTTCTTGAATGTCAAAGTACTGTAATGTATAATTGGACACACACACATACACACATAGAAGGACATTCCTTAGAAGTAATGGTTTTCATACTGTCCAAACTGTATTTTCTGTCTCCTTAGCCTAGACCTTAACCTACCCATTACAGGAAACTTGCATTTTGCTTTGCGTGCATTTTTCAATTTTTCATTTTTTTTTTTTTTTTTTTAACTTAATTCTGTATGATTTATAAGCTATTTTCTTCATGGAGACCAAAAATGTCTCTTTTTTAATGGTAATACTTTACTTGTCGTCCTTTTGGTCCCCATAATGCAGGGAATACCAGGTAGACACACACACACACACACTTACCTTAAAGATGGAGTCCAACTGCTTCTTTTCAGTAGAGTTTAATTTTGACTTTGATTCATCTGTTTTGTTTCTGTAATTTGTAAGAGCATTTCTAGTTTAGACCAATTTAATAAATGTAATCCATGTACAGTATGTATACTTCTCATTATTATTAATTACAGTGTACAGTTGAAAACCTGCATACTATTGCTAGCCAGGCTTCCATTAAAAGGTTTTTTTGGTGAAAAAGGTTTTTGTGCATCAAAACATTTACTGATATAGCTAATGAACAAAGCATTTAAGTATTTTCACTGTATTGGAACAGCACAAAAAATGGGTGGAAACTTAGCTACTGTTCACTCCTCCGTACCATAGAGAGAATACTAATGAAGTTATTTAATCCTATAAACCAGGGGTCACCAGACCAGTTAAATCTCCTGGAGGGCCGGTGTCCTACAGAGTTTAGCTGCAACCCAAATTAAACACACCGGAAGCCAGTTAATCAAGGTCTTACTAGATATATTTGAAACTTCCAGGCAGGTGTGTTGAGGTAAGTTGGAGCTACACTGTGCAGGACACCGGCTCTCCTGGACCAAGTTTGGTGACCCCTATTGTAAACCATGATACTGTCCTTACCTCACATTAGCAGGAGAGTCTGTCTCAATATGGGGCGGTAGAACATTTATTGACTGGTCACTTTTCATAGACACGTAGCTGGGTTCAGGAGATTCTCTCTGAATCAGACTAACACAACAACAACAATTTAACACAACATTTCTCACAGCTGTCTTAATTTCCACAAATGTCAGTCATACATTAAGGTGACCAGATGTGCCACATTCTGGGAAGCGTTCTGCCTAAGATTTCTAAATTGCTTAAAATAACCAGGTGTTGGCTGTTTGCGCTGTGCAGATCGACTGTTGTATGATCTGTGCAGTGCAAACAGCCAACACCTTGTGTTTTTTAGGCAATTTTAAAATCCTGGGCAAAACATGTCCCCGGGAAGTGGCATGTCTGGTCACCTTATCATACACGTCCCCACCAGAGACAATGAGGACCCCGGCACAGACTGGGCTCCGGAGTCCAACTTGGCGAATAGTTTCTGCAGCTGGGCACCACCACAGAGCACCCTGTCAGAGACCTGCCCTGTTCTTACCTGTGAGTTCACAACAAACGTACTAGTTTATGGCATGCTCCTTCTCGGCCTGCTTAGCTGCCCTTACTTGCATAACAGCATCGAGCAGATGGGGTATGAGAAGTTCCTTACCTCAAAGAGAAAGTTACCATGCATCTTTGTATCCCATGGCTCTGGTATGGACTGCCAAGACTATCCTCCCTTCCGAGCTCTGCAGAGCTACATTGGCCATAGTGGCCTGAGCCTATTCTACAGCTGGTCAAGCTGGTTCAAGCTCTCTATATGGTGGCAGCTATCCAGGATTTCTAGGCCAAACTCCTCTGCACCATCAACTATCTGCTCTGCATGATACCTAGCAGTGTTGGGCAGTAGCGCATTACTTTGTAACACGTTACTGTAATTTGATTATTTTTTTAGTAACAGAGTAATTTAACGCATTATAATTTCCAAATTGACGCAACAGAGAATGCTTTGAGAATGATTTGCTGGAAACCCGCAAAACAGAAATATCTAAACATAAAATATCTCAAACAAATGAATTGCTATTCATGTATTGCACAAAAGCAACAAGAACAACTAATATAAGTTTCTATTTATAAGTTTCTATTTTCTGTGTTTCTATAAGTTTCTATTTATAACATGTGTTTGCAAAGTTGAACAATGTTGATTTCTGAAATGCAATGGACAATCAGAAAATACACTCACTGTCGAAATGCCGTGCATTCTGCAACCATGCATGCAGCAGCCTATTGCTTTTAGTGAAGATAACAGTGACAAATGTTGACGCTTTAACCACACATATTTTATCGAGAGTGTTTATGCTGGGATGTTAGCCAACAAACAAACGTACTGTTTCACGTAAATTTTGTGGATGTACAGAAAAAAAAAGTAATGTAACTAGTAATGTAACTAATTACTTTTGAAATAAACTAATCAGAACAGTAATTTGATTACTTTTAAAAGGAGTAATCAGTAATCAGTAATTTAATTACATTTTCAGACTAACTTGCCCAACACTGCTACCTAGTCATTGACCCAAGCGATAGGTCAAGCAAGGCCACTCTAGTCGCTTTTGAGCTACTAAGCAGGGTCACTATCCAGGATAATGCTGAACCCTGAATCACAGCCGAAGCACTCCTTATGCATAAGAGTTGAACAAAGGAAGGTTGAGTCCCAGTCCAGATCAGATGTTGGAGTGTTGTGTTACTGTCAATGCTGAATTTGCTCCATTACATTTGCACACCCACAAAACCCATTCCTGTTATAGAAGAGAGTAATTCTCTTTTTTGCTGCAGCACAAGTATCAGGCCCCTCGCTGTCAGGCTTGGGAAGCCATATTAGGTGAATAGAGTTCTGCAAACAGTAATACAAGGTTGCTCACTCAATTTGCTCACCTCCCCATCCCCAAAATCAGGCAACTGGACCTTGCCCTGACAAAGCGCCCGTTCAGGATGTTGATTTTGATCCTCTCACAGGTTTGGCCCAGGGGACTGATTTTTATAAATGGATCTCAAAATACTTACTTTCATATCCAGTTAGCCGTTTTCAAGTCCACAGGTGTGGCTTCAGATAGCCCCTGTACAAGAGCATGGGTGTGGCTCTTTTCCCTCTGAGACAGAAGGGAGTGCATGTCATGAACTATCACAATGACTGGCTTGTTGGGCCAGTCAGAACACAAGCTTTGTTTATCAGTCACTTGGAATGTCTTTCTGCCCTTAATGGTATTCCAGAGATTGCTGGGTCTAATGGTGGCCTCCCCCTCTGTGGCTTTGTTTGACCTATTTCACATCTAGCCCCTTCAGTACTGGCTAAGATTTGCGGCCCAGATAGGCTTCCAAATAGGACTGACCACCAAAAAGGTGGTCACGACAGATGCTTCAAATTCAGGTTGGGGAGCACTGTATGAGGGCAGACCAGCGTCTGGCTCCTAGCCCAGGCTAAGGGCAACCCTTTCATATTAACTGCCTAGAATATGTAGACCGCTCTAGCCAGTATCGGCAATCAGAACAACCCTTTCTGTGCTTCAGAGGCCGCTCTAAAGGGTTGCCAGTTACAAAGCAGAGATTATCCCAGTGGATAGTTGATGCCATAGCCCTGGCTTATGCCTCACTATGCTCAAAACACCCCATTGGAGTGAGGGCCTGCTCCACTAGGAGCTTGGTCCAGCAGAGTCATCATTGCAGATATTACCTATATTTATACCCTGGATGTCCCTGCCCACTAGGCACAGATTTTGTCTGCTTAGATTTCCTGTACCCCTGCTAGTGGTCTGGACTGTCTTGTCTGAGGACTCCGATCTCATAGCCTGAACCTCACTGATTCTGGGCTTGTTGCCTTTACTGACCCATGCCCATACCCTTAGGACCCTCATATTGTGCACCCACAGGACTTTTTTTGATCTGCACTTACAGCACTGTGCTATTGGAAATCGTTTCCCAAAGCATAATTTATGGAACATGCAAGACCATTTCAAAAGGGAATGATCCAGTTACCAAACAGCCTTGCTTCCATGAGATAATAGGCATGAGTACTGCGTGCCCGGCCATACTATACAGCTGCACGTCAGTCAACGCTGCCACTTATTAGTCAAAAGATTTTAATGAAATGACACTCAGCGGTGACTTATATAGGCAGTTTGTGCAATCTGTTTTGGAGGGCTGAAATGCTGTTTGTTTGTGAAGCTGCAAAAATGTTAACAAATCAGGCTTCCGTTTTAAGAGAAAACGGAGTTTCACCAATACGTGATTCAGGCAATGCTTGTTCCCGTTATCTCAGGGAACCAAGGTTATGCTTACTAACCGGAAGGTTTTCCTTCTCTACTGCAAAACACTTGCTCTGGCAGGCTATTTTTTAAATTAGTGCAATTCAACATGCTTTTGTGTTGTTTTAAAGAAATGTGTCATTATTTTACTTCTATATGCAGCACGTCAAAATAAAAATATGAAAATGAAGGCAAGCTGTTGGAGTTTCCAGCGCTGACAAAAAGAAAGGTAAAATACAAAATAATATGTTACTTCTGTATCCATATAAATAATGCTGTAATTGATGGTCATGGTCAGAAGCTTCCCTAGCCTACACGATGAAGAAAAAAAAAAACACAAACATGACATGTAAATATATGTAATGATAGGTCAGCAGAGTTAGGATCCATTTGCAGCGTTTCTTGCAAAATCACAGTGATACAGGCAGGGTCGATATACCACAAAACAGGGTTATCAGAGATGAGACAGAGGCAAAGTTGTTTAGATGGGCGTGTGGTCAGGGCAGGCAGAGCAAACAATAGTCCATAAACAATGCAGAGTGTCAAAAAGGCAGGCAGAATAGGATCAAACAATGAGAAATACAGTCCAGGGTCAAAACACAGTAATCCAACAGAGTAATCAAGAACGCTCAGAAATGTCAGCCAGGGCAAAACAAGACTCGCAATGTGTGTGCGAAACCCAGAAGTTCATATAGGAGAGTAACAGGAAATGGTTGTCTGTGGGGTCAGTGCCAGGTACGGGGTTATGGGAAATTGAGTGTGTGTGGCAGAATCAATACACAGGAGATAGTGACCTCTGGTGACGATTGGGGACCACAGAGGTCGGATTCGTTACAGAGGCCCCTCCCTGCAAATGGCTCCTGACGTGAGAAGGCAGGCGGCACCGGGGTCTTCCGCGAGGGCAAGGGGCCGGCCTATCCAGATGGGCCAAGTGAAATACAATGGTCAGAGTGGGGTCCAGAATGTCCTTGACATTGACCCAAGACCTCTCCTCCGGACCGTTCCCCTCCCAGTCCACGAGATATTGAAGAACTCCACCCCGACGCCGAGAGTCAAGGACCTCTTGAACCCCATAAGCCTCCTCACCGTCGATGATCAGCGGAGGGGGACTTTGAATCCGGGCCTTGTCTAGGTCATCCACCCCTCTCAGAGCACCAGCGGCCTTAACCCTCTGGGGTCGAAAAACACCAGCGGAACCAGCGGCCTTAACCGTCTGGGGTTGAAAAACGTGCCGGCACGGTTTGTGGCAGTTTTTCTGATAACGCCAAAAAGAACTTCAATTACTCTGTCATTTTTGATTGTACAGATAAGAGCAATACATCAATCGAATCTGTAAGGAATTACTTATACTTTTATTTGTGTACACTCATAACAACAACAACACTCTGTGGTTTTGTGAAATAAAGCAAACAAGCAGGGTATGCAGCCTGCTGTTTTTTTAAAGATAGTATAAAGCATGTGTGAGTCCATGACTACAAAATCATACTATATGTATACATTACAGATGCTCCTGATATTAATATGCTTACAGATGTTTTTTTGTTTTTTTTCTAGTGATCTGATACCTGCACCACAGATGAATGCTACATGAATGCCACATGAAGAGTACCAACATCAGATTTTCAACCACACTGATTTTTTATTGTAAAACAATTTCCTGGACTACTGATGATGAGTTTTGTTTCTTAAATTCATGGAAAGAAGCAGCACTTCACTTAAATATGAGGTATAATTTACTTATTTCACTTGTTGAACAGAATCCAGAGAGCAGTTTTCAGGAACGACACAAAGTCTGTTCACCTCTCTATGGTTAGATCAGTGTAGTCAAAAATGTGCTTTTGACCTTTATTATGTACGTTTTGATGATACTGTGTTGTAAATAAAATACAACTAGTCTAAAACTCCATTCTTTTAATCTCTCATTGTTTCTACCTGACAGTCTGAGTCTCACTGATGGGCCATTAGGGAAGGGCCTTTTGTCTCTCAGGTGTGAATCACTAAATATTCATGGCCGTTGTCACTCCCTCACATATTCCCTTTCAAATCACAAAACAGGTCTTAGAATATTTAAATAAATATATTGTTTTCTGTAAACGAGTGAATGAGATGATTTTCACATCATTTTGTAGAAAAAAAACTCTAGACTACCACATCCAGTTCTCAAAAGTCTTGTGAACTAGTGTTCTGAATGTGTTACATGGCCTTATTTCAGTGACTTAAAGATTTTAGTTTTTCACAAACCATGCATAAACGTTTTCTCCAAAATAAAAACATGTACTTTAATGTTGCTTGCATATTATTGTAGCTCAATTTGTGCTGATTACAATGTAATCAGACTTTAGCCATCAATATGTTTTTAAGATACTGAAAAAAGCACAAATGTCAGGGCATGTCAAAGCTTCTCCAGGGTGCCAAAACACCCTCAGACCCCAGAGGGTTAAGCAGAGAAACATGAAAAGTGGGTGAGATACAATATTGAGGGGGTAGAGCCAAACGATAGGAAATGGGAGTTATTTGTTTAATGACTTTGAATGGACCCACGTACCTGTGACTAAGTTTGCAGCAGGGAGTCGGAGTTGAAGGTCTCTGGTGGAGAGAGAAAACCCATGATCCAGGGATGAACTCAGAGTTGGGACGGCGGTGGCGATCAGCCAGTTCATTTTGCTTCCTGACTGCGTGTTGTAGATGAGTATGGGCTGTATTCCAAGTGGCTTTATTTCTTCTTAACCAGTTGTTGACAGCAGGCAGATCAGATGGCTCTCTGGACCAAGGGAAAAGCGGTGGTTGGAACCCAAGTACCCATTTGAAGGTTGCAAGTCCCATGGAGGGCTTGTGTAGGGAGTTTTAAGCATATTCAGCCCAAAAGAGAAATTTACTCCAGTCTGACTGATTGCGGTGACAATAAGATCTCAAGAAGCGAGTGATCTCCTGGTTGAGGCGTTCTGTTTGTCCATTGGATTCTGGATGGTAACCGGATGTGAGGCTGAGACATCTGGTGGATGATGAGACATTTGAAGAAGGCAGTCCAAAAACGGGAGGTGAACTGAGATCCTCGGTCAGATACGATGTCATCAGAGAGTCCATAAAAGCGGAATACAAATTCACACAGAGCCTCAGCTGTCTCTGGGGCAGTGGGTAATTTGGGCAACGGGATCAAGCGACAGGACTTGGAAAAGCGATCAATGACTGTCAAGATGGTGGTATAGCCGCTGGAGAGGGGTAAATCGGTGACAAAGTCTATGGTTATGTGTGACCAGGGTCTTTGAGGAATGGGCAGAGGCTGGAGCAGCCCGGCAGGTAGTTGTTTGGAGGATTTGGAGATATTACAGGTCTCACAGTTCTTTACAAAGGCAGTGGTGTCAAAACGGAGTGAAGGCCACCAGAACCTGTTGATTAGGAGATGAATAGCAGCTGAAATCCCAGGATGTCCAGAGCTCGGAATGTCATGAACCAGTTGAATAACACGATTTCTCAAGGGAGTAGGAACAAAGGTCCTGTTGGAAGGACATTCACCAGGTGATGGATCTGTGCCTTGCGTCTCAGCAATCTCTGTCATGACATCCCACTGAACGGGCGCTACAATAAGAGAGAATGGTAGGATGGGATCAGGAGGGAGAGGTTGGTAGGTGGATTCAAACTGATGTGAGAGGGCATCTGCTTTAGTGTTTTTTGACCCAGGGCGGTAAGTTAGTGTGAATTGGAAATGAGTAAAGAATAAGGCCCACCTGGCCTGCCTGTGGTTGAGTCTTTTGGCTGAGCGTAGATATTCCAGATGACGATGATCAGTGAGGACTGTGAAGGGAAGTTTGGCTCCCTCAAGCCAGTGTCGCCACTCCTCAAAGGCTGCTTTTATGGCGAGTAGCTCACGTTTGCCTACGTCGTAGTTCTGTTCAGTCTGATTTAGCTTGCGGGAATAGTAGGCACATGGGAAGAGTTTAGGTGGCTGCCATGATGTTGTGAAAGGACTGCCCCTACACCAGTACTGGAGGCGTCAATCTGGACGATAAACTCAAGCTCAGGGTCAGGGTGGTGTAGAATGGGGGCTGTGAAAAAACGTTCGTTGAGGAGGTTGTAGGCACAGTCAGCTGCCAATGACCAAGACAAGTGATTTCTCTTCCCCTTGGTCATCGAAGTTAAAGGAGCTGCTATGGAGCTGAAATCTCTGATGAAACGTCTGTAAAAATTAGCAAATCCAAGCACCTCTGCCATTCTTTGATGGTTGTTGGTCGGGGCCAATTCAAGACTGCCTGAACCTTGCGAACATTGCCACTGCCTCAGGATCTACCACATAACCCAGGAATGTGGTTGAGGTCTGGTGAAACTCGCATTTCTCAGCTTTGGCGTACAGTCGGTGGGAAATCAGACGTAGCAGCACAGCTCTGACATGCATGATGAGTTTCTAAGGAATCTGAGTAAACAAGAATGTCGTCCATGTAAACAATGACCCATCTGCCAAGCATGTCCTGAAAAACGTTGTTAATGAAGGCTTGAAACACAGAAGGACTGTTGACTAGCCCGAAGGGCATGATCCGGTAGAAAAGGCTGTCTTCCACTCATCACCATCTCTGATGCGAATCAAATTATAGGCATTGCATAGGCTGAGCTTGGTAAAGTATTTAGCTGAGTGGAGTTGTTCTAAAGCTGGTGGAACTAGGGGCAAAGGAAATCGGTACTTTATAGTTATTTCATTTAAGCCTCTGTAGTCGATGCAAGGCCGGAGACTGCCATCTTTTTTCTTAAAGAAAAATCCATCTGATGCAGGAGAGGTGGAAGGAACAATAAAGCCTTTGGCCAGTTCTTCTTCTATGTAAGCTTTCATGGACTTTCATGGAGTGGCTCCTAGGAGCAGTGGTTCCTGGGAGCAGCTCAATGGCACAGTCGCTGGGTCGATGTGGAGGTAGTTGGGTAGCCTTGCTAAAAGCCTCAGCTAGGTTGTAATATTCAGGGGGAACTTTAGCTACGTTTGAGGAGTCCAACTTGACTGTGGCTGCTTCCAGTAACATTGGTTTGGGAGTCTGAAGACATTGTGTTAAACATTTGTCTGACCATTGAGTTATTTGACCCTCAGTCCAAGAAATCTGCGGCTCATGAAGCTGAAGCCAGGGGAGCCCGAGTATGACAGGATTGTTGGGTGCATGGATTATGAAGAAACAGATGATTTCGGTATGTAGAGCACCTTTGGTCAGACGGATGTCGCAAGTGGTGTTTTGAACTTGGTCAGTGCCCAGAGGTCTCTCATCTAGCGCTGCCACTGCCAAAGGAGATTTACAGGGTATGAGAGGTAGACAATAACTTTCAGCGAAGTCAATATCAATAAAGTTTCCTGCTGCTCCAGAATCTACTAGAGCTGTAGTGTTAATCTGTTCATCAGAAAAAATAATACTGACAGGGACCTTAACAGATTTAGACGTGTGAGGAGACTGACTCCGCAGTGGAAGTGTGCTATTTGGGTCTGGAAGGACAGGAGGCTTTCATGTGGCCAGATTCACCACAATATAGGCATAATTCAGTTGGTAACGACGATTTATCTCCTCAGGAGTAAGTCGTGTGTGTCACTTGCATAGCTTCTTGTTCGGGAACTAACGGAGGGCTCAGTAAAGTCTCCTTGAGCGAATCAGATTGTCGATGCGAAAAGCTAGATCGATCAGTTCATCCAAAGTTTTTCCCTCGTCCCGACAGGCGAGCTTGTAGTTCATGACTCAAGCCCTTCCGAAAGTGCAGTTTTAAATGGATCATCCGGCCAGCCAGTTTGTGCAGCGAGCGTACGGAAGGCCAGAGCAAATTCCGCTGTGATATTTTTCCCTTGGTGCAATGTGAGAATCTGTTCCCCCGCTCTGTCTCCTCCCTCAGGGAAAATCAAACACTCCTTTAAAGCGTTGGAGAAATGTTTCAAACAAGGGAAAGGCAGGTTGATTCAAATTCCAAACAGCGGTGGCCCAATCTAAAGCTTTGCCGGTTAAACGAGAGCAAACAAAAGCAATGCAACTCTCCTCTGTGGGGTATAAAGCAGGTTATTGTGTGACAGAGCATTGAAGCAAAAACCCCTTACATTTAGCCGGTGTGCCGTCAAACTGCTATGAGTAAGCTTAGCGAGGCTGGCGATGGGAGGATTCGGCAGCGGTGCTTGGGGTGCCGGAGCTAATGGCGGCGAGGCAGTCTCGGATGATGGTAAACGCAGCGACTGTAAAGTCTTTACCATTTCTTCCGTGAGAGTCGTGAGGCATGTGAGCTGTTGCTGTTGAGCTGCGAGAATGCTGGCTTGGGCTGAGACTTCCGTTAATAATTTGTAAACCGCTGCTGGATCGATGTTTGGTGAAGTCTTCTGTAATGATGGGTCAGCGGAGTTTGGATCCGTTTGCAGGGTTTATTGCAAAATCACAGTGATACAGGCAGGGTCGATACACAGCAAACAGGGTTATCAGAGATGAGACAGAGGCAGAGTCATTTAGACGGGCGTGTGGTCAGGGCAGGCATCAGGCAGAGCAAACAATAGTCCATAAACAATGCAGAGGGTCAATAGGCAGGTAGAATAGGATGAAACAACAAGAAATACAGTCCAGGGTCAAAACACAGTAATCCAATAGAGTAATCAAGAACGCTCAGAAATGTCAGCCAGGGCAAAACAAGGCTTCGCAATGTGTGTGCGAAACCCGGAAGGAACAGGAAATTGTTGTCCGTGGGGTCAGTGCCAGGTACGGGGTTATGGGAAATGGAGTGTGTGTGGCAGAATCAATACACGGGAGATGGCGACCTCTGGTGATGATTACGGGGAACCACAGAGGTTGGATTTGTTACAATATATACATTTTATAAATAAAATTTCTTAATATATAGCATTTTATTTAAAAAGGACAAGGAAAATCAAGTCAGTTGAATCCAAAAATCTCTAAACAAATTTATAAATTGTTATGTGACAAACAAGTTAGCATTACTTAACTGAAAGCATGATCCTGTAGACCATTTAAAAATACAAATAAATATTAAGGTTACAGCTGGCCAATTGCATGGAAAAAGTCTGGAGACAAATTTGTTTTCTTCACTTTTTTCACACATTTTCACTCTCAAAAACAGTCAATAACAGCACAAAACGTGTATGTAAACTTAGCTACTGTTCACTCCTCTTCCAGCTCAGAGAATACTAATGAACTGATTAGGGATGTAACGGTGTACAAATTTCTTATGACGATTATAGTGACCAAAATGATCACTGTTATCAATATTATCACGGTATTGATAAAATGTACTGGAAATGTTCAAAAAGTACTGACACAAATCACTTCACCAAGTTTTATATTTAAAATTAACAAACAACAAATAGAATGATTTTTGTTTGCATAATCATTAATTTAAATGACAACATGACTGACAACAGTTTAACTAATGGCATGCTCAAATATCTAATGTAAATTTTCAAATAAAGCTGTGGAAAAAGTTTCATAAAAAAAGAAAAACCTCACATTTTAGCCTTTAAATAAAGAAAAGGGTTAAGTTAAAATTATAATTGATTTAATAAATTATTATATGTATCTTATCTGTTCCATAAATAATCTAGATAACTGGTCTGAATTAAGCTTGTTTTTCCATCAGCTACAGCAGGGCACGCAAATTCGGTCCGTTTTTTGGCCAGACAAAAACTGCACACAAGCTGAATGTAAATGTAAGTCTCTGTCAATCCAGTGTATGACACTAGATGGCACTTATGGAAAAGCTGAATTACAACTCCAGTGAACTCCATGGATAAAGCAGCATTGCGATTAAGAACACTACTTTAGATATTACATGGAGCGAAGGTGAAAACAAAATGCCATCAAATTTTTTTCTGAAGAAAGTCCAAACCCTAGAGTTAGATTCATATAATTAATTCATTCAAATATTCATTATAATTCCCGATTTATGTTTCTGCCGATGGGTGCCCAACCTCCAATTGCAAAGTGAAACGTACGGACTGCAAATACATTAGTTACCAAATAATACATACATTCTTTCTATGAGGGTTGCACTAAATAAAATTATTTAATAAATACCTGTTTACAATAAGCACTTATTCATGCGTATACAGGACAATGTTTGAGGGCGCATACGTAATATCTGATCATATGGGAGAGGAAGCCAGCTGCAAGCCGAGAGGATTCGTGCTGGCACCCTGTCATACAATAATGACATTTACCATTAAAATAACGCCAAAATGGCTTTAAATAAACTATGAAAACGAGAATAAAGTCGTAAAACCTGCAATGCATTTCTTATTTTAAATGAATGGAGACTATCTCACGTTTTTCCGTGGGTGCTCGATTATTTCCGTAGGGATTGGCACCTATGCCATTAGCACGCTTTTAAAACATCCGCCATCTTTTCACACAAAACGAAACTACTCTGCGTGCCCTGCACAAATAAGACTGTTTACTTAAGTGTGCTTTATGCTGTATAGTATTTATTTATCATCAGTTGTTCAAATCACAGTAATCAAATATGGTTTTAATGATAATTAAAATATGAAAAGGTATACTAACCGTGGAGAATTTTATCATGATTTATCATCAAACCGGTAATCGTTACATCCCTAGAACTGATTCAGTTATCCTGTGATACTCACCTTACATTAGCTGGAGACACTGTCTCACTGAATTCAGGTGGCTCAATTACTGACTGGTCACTCTTCATAGACACACAGCTGGGTTCTGGAGAATCTCTCGGAATCAGACTAAAACAACAATTAAACAACAATTCTCACAGCTGTCCTCCTTTCTACAAATGTCACTCATGCAACTCTTTATCTTTCTGTTGGAGTCTCTGATTCTCTCTTTCTTCAGTTTAAATGTTGATCAATAATAAAAATCCATGTATATACACTTTTCAGTACTATAAACTATAGTGTATAGTTAAATATCTGTACATTACTGTTCTCTCCAAAGAATCACACACTCTTCCAGTAAACAATTATACTGTCCTTACCTCGCATTAGCAGGAGAGTCTGTCTCACTGAAACTAGGTGGAAGATTCATTGACCGGTCACTCTTTATAGACACACAGCTGGGTTCAGGAGATTCTCTCTGAAACACACTAACACAACAACAACAACAACAACAATTTAACACAACATTTCTCAGAGCTGTCACAAATGTCCGTCATACATTAAGGTGACCCGATGTGCCACTTCCTAGGGACGCTTTCTGCCTAGGATTTCTAAATTGCCTAAAATAACCAGGTGTTTCCACAAATGTCACTCATACATCTTCTCTTTCCGTTGCAAAGTCTTTTATTCAGTGCAGAGATCAATCAGTAGCAAAAGAAAAATAACACTGTCAACAGTCAGATAAAATTCCACATTCTAACCTAATGACTAATAACTGAAGCTGACATTTATTTCAAGCATTAACACGCACACCAAAACTCTGATAACTCCAATATCATCTTTTTGAAAGTAATATCGTCCCGGTTTACATGCAATCATGCAACACAAGTAAACTATGTTTATAAGAGTTTATTTATTAAAAAAAAACAAAAAACAAAAAAAAAAAACCCCCAAGTAATTCTCTGATAGCAATGTCAAAACATAATCATTATTTCTCTGAATTTGAGTATTCAATTTGCTATGCGAGTTGTGATGTTGAATAAAGCATTAATGTCATTAAAAATATTCCAAAATGTCAGTGGGAAACTTGTACGCACTCTTAATTTTCTCTCATGCGGTTATGGATGCAGAATTTTGAATGCATCACTTTTACTTTGGCTGTATGAGATGAGAACAGAGATTTATCATTTCACCAACTTGGAATTATAAGGTTCTATCTGCATTCAAAGCATATTTGAGATACTGAGCTTCAAAGTTTTTGCGTTTCATAGACTGTAGATAGAAATGTTTTTGTTTTCAAAAAAAAAAAAAAGTCCAAAATGTACTCAGCTTAGATGTCAGAGTCGTGTGGAAGGAGGCGCATGAAGACGAAGCTGGAGTCGCTGGGTCGGAGGAGGTGGAGTAGGTGGAGTCCAGGACTCTGAGGCTGGAGGCGGAGACGAGGGATCCTCCAGCCATGATGCCGATGGAGACTGGCAAACCCGCTTTGCAAGCCCACAGCACAGGTGGTGGGCTAAAGGTGAGCAGAGGGGCTGCCAGGAGACAGCGGTAGCAGAGCTAAAGCAGCAGGGCTGACAGGAGGAGATAACTGAGGGAGGGTGGGTGGTAAATTCAGGTAGTTTGACGGATCAAGGCAAGCAGATTGTTCAAGGCAGGCAGGGAGTTCCAGGCAGGCAGGTAGTTCAGGGCAGACAGGTAGTTCAGAGGATGGTGGAAAAAGAGGGGGCATGTCTTCATATACACCCCCATAGAAGTCAATCAAGTCCTGTTCCACATCTATATCCTCAGTGAAATCAATCAAATTTTGTTCCATATCTAAATGTCCCAGATCCAGACTTCGCTCACCCTCAGCGGTGGTGAAGTGGGAGGTAAAACATCCGCTGTTACGTTCCACGTGGCCGGCTCTCGCACACCTGGTCGGAGGGGTATGGCTCAGGCTCCGTAGCGATTTTCTGGGATCTCTGCAGGGCATGAAGAAGCGGAGATCATCGTCCAGTCCACACAAAAATCCTTCCATCAGGCAGACGTCAGCAGCTGGCACGGTGGCAGGTGCTGACAAACTCCTCCACATATTCCTCCAGACATCGGCCGTTCTGAAAGATGAATATCGTGGCTCCATCCAGGATTGTGCTGCCCCTCCTTGGGGCAACGTTGATGGACGCAATGTTCATAAAAGTAAAAGAAAAACTGATAAAAAACGAAAAGGGAAACACGCCACTTAACAGTTTTTGGTCCGATCTTCTGTCACAGTCATGCGGAAGGAGGCGGACAAAGACAAAATATAATGACAAGTCTTTTAATAATATCCACAATAGGTAAATCCAGACAGGAAGGGCGGGAAAACACACACATACATAACCTTAAGATCGGACAAACCACACTGAACTGAAAACAACTTATAAAGGCAGGTGATACAATGAACTAACTAGACACAGGTGATACAGGGCAACTAAAAATGACTAAACGAGGACAGGAAACAGGAACAACCAAATATGGGCAACAGAGGGAGAAACCAACACAGTCCAAGGGGTGTGACATTATAAAAGAAATATCACATAATGTAAATACGTTGTCACAAAATAAGAATATGTGAATAACTTCATTTTGACAAAAATGTCAGCTAGAACCTTATAATTCCATGCTGGCGATTTATTTTTTGCAGTATTTATTTATTTATTTATTACAAGAAAACATTTTAAGGATGTTTTCCTGTAACACAGTCAGACATGCACACTTTAAAGAGCTGAAAGAATCCAGTTGTTTACATGTGAGGCAAAATGGAGGAAATGGAAAAAATGTAGGTGGGTCAATTGGTTTAGGCTTAAGTTGTTTATGACTATACTCTATATGAATATTTTGCTAAAGAAAAATGTGTTTACAATAGGCTACCACAGCGTTTCCACTCCTCGCGCTGGAGTTGGGAAACGCTGGGCTACTACACGCATTGTCGGCTTATTAATCATAAAAGAGACTCAGCACACTGGTGTTCATTTACTGCTTTGACAATATATCAAATTTATCTCACCTCTTAGGTGTCTTTGTTTCATTTACCCCAGGCAGATTCTTTTTAGAGGCCATGGAGCCAAATGTTGATTCTTTACCTGCAAAAACATGATCTGTGTCAGATTCCATGGGTGGTGTAGGGGTGTTTTTATTCATTGTTTATCTGGTATAATTATATTTTAAAATATGACTTTATTACATATTACATTTACTTTACTAAATAATTAATAGTTATTATTTTATTTAATCTCTTACCTTGTGTGTGGCCAGCTGGGAGTCCAGGGCATGGGTAAGGGGAGGAGCTAAAAGAGAGAGACGTATATACATTGAAAATTTGTGAACCCTTTAGATTTTACTATATTTCTGTAAAGTCCTGAAAGTAGACAAAGAGAACCCAATCAAACAAATGAAACAAAAATATTTCCTTTGTCATTTATAAAAAATAGAACAATGACCCAGCGTTACATAGGATCAGCAATTAATGTGTAGGTGAAATTAGGTTCCATCTGTTCAGAGATGTTTTTATATAGGTGTTTTAAATAACTATCAGGTGTCAGTGCATGGCCTGTTTTTTTAGAGAATAGATCTAACAAAGATCTACAGAATGAATCTTTTAATGCCTGATCATGTTTGTGGAAGTGTATCATGACACAAACAAAGGAGATCTCTGTGGACCTCAAAAAAAAAAAAAGTTGGAGTTGTTGTTGCTCATTAGAATGGAAAAGGATAAAAAAAAACATCTCTAAAGAGTTTGGACACCACAAATTCACAGTCAGACAGACTGTGTACAAATGGAAAAAAATCCAGACCACTGTTACCCCCCCTACTAGTGGTCCACCAACAAAGATCACTCTAAACGCAAGACTTGTAATTGTCCATGAGGTCGCAAAGGACCCCAGGGTAACTTCTAAGCAACTAAAGGCCGTTCTCACATTGGCTAATATTAATGTTCATGAGTCCATCGTCAGGGGAACACTGAACAACCATGGTATGCATGGCAGAGTTGCAAGGAAAAAGCCACTGTTCTCCAAAAAGAACATTGCTGCCCATTGGCGGTTTGCTAAAAATTATGTAGACAAGGCAGAGAATAATTGGAGAAATGTTCTATGGACAGATGAGACTAAAATATAACTTTTTGATTTAAATAATAAATGTTATGTTTGAGAAAAGAAAATGCTCTGGTTACTGAAGTAACCTTGGTTCCCTGAGATAAGGGAACGAGTGTTACGTAGAACGCATGTGGCAAAAACCCTTGTTTTACTCTGTACTGAAGCCTGATTTGTTCACATCTGTGTAGCTGCACAAACCAATGGCACTTTAGCCCACCAGAAAGAGTGAAGCCGACCTTTATATAAGTCGACTTGCAGCACCATTCATCAGATCATACGACTGAGGCGACAGTCATTGATTTGCGTGCAGCTTACAGTGTGGCTAGTGATGCAACGTTCATTCCCTTATCTCAGGGAACCGAGGTTACGTCAGTAACCGGAGCATTCCCTTTCGAACGGTCTCTCCCGTTACATAGAACGCATGTGGAGAACGTATCCAATCATGCCGCGCACTTAAGCAGATGAAGAACCATCCACTCTGTGAGCCAAGTCTCAAAGCACTAAAAAGGGCCTTCCAGAAGACACGAGCATAACTTGTCCCAGCTACCTGGCAGGGAACGACCTTGCAGTCGTTTGGGCCAAACTCATCACTTAACCGATGTCAACGCTAAGAGGAGGGCCGTTTTAAGTGAAAGGCCAAAGGTCAGCCGAAGTGAGTGGCTTTCAAGAATTTAACGATTAAAAATAGTTTTTACCCAGTGAACGGCTGGCCTCGAGGGAATGATTCGCTGCGATGGCTAGCACGTGGGACACGTCACATGAGCACAGGTCCAATCTTCGCGCCAAACACCAACTAGAAAACACCTGCCATTTTTGGCCATAGAGTCGTCTCGCAGATGGTGCCCTGTGCCCGGTTGTATAAAGAACCTTAAGTTTTTCCCTTAAGTATGAAACTTAAGGCATGATTTCCCTTTACCTAAGGGGATGATTTAAGGGTGTTGCATATAATCCCTTAAACACTTCCCTTACTAAAGGGAAACCGTTAAGTGTTTTACGACAGCGATTCAAGGTTTGCCGTTAAAAAAAAAGTAATGATGCTATGGACATGTTATTTTGTAATGCAGATTGTAGTGTAAGTTTTCACAGAAAATAATATAACACGGATAAGGAGAACAAAATATAAACCAAATATAAACGAGAAGGACCAAGCGAGACGGAAACTCAATAATAAGAGCGAAGCCGACCTCTATATAAGTCGACTTACAGTGTGGCCAGTGATGCAACTGAGAATTCACTTAAAACAAAAAATTCTGAAAAATCATTTTATTGAGTTTCCGAGGCGATGTGAACATTATGAAGCACTGAACACTCTCATGTTGTGTATGTTTCATTCATACTCGAAGCCGGAGGCCGCTCTTGCGCTGAAAGTCCAATCCGGACTCATAAAAGTGTTATGATGGAATACAGCAGTAATCGCTGCAGCTAAGCTGAAACGTAAACACAATAAACACACAACTGCGACAATATACGGTTTATGTGTGTTTTTTAAGTCATCTCCAGGTAATACGTAGGAAAATACAAGAATAAAATATAGAATATAAATTTGTTCTCGTGTGTGACGGACTCATGTTTGAGGTATTATGTGTGAATGTAATTTAATCAATGGTTATATGTGAATAAATGCCTAAATTAAAATCTGTTTAACATATAAAGAGGACGATCGTGGATTGAATCAGCACGCTGTGTAACACTTAAGGTGACATTTTCCATACCTTTTGTTATACTTAGGGAAATGACAGCTAAGGTGCTTTATGCAACACTTAAAGGGATTTTTTGGGATACTTAATAGAAATTCTAAGGGTCTATGACGTTTCAACTAAAGAAACCTTTAAGTAACATTTAAGGGATATTTTATGCAATGCCCTTAAGTGTAAGGGAAACATAAGGGCGATATTAACGGAAAATTACACTTAAGGTGCTTTATGCAACCGGGCACTGGCCTCCAAAATGGTATTGCTCACTCTTTCTGAGAGCTGGTCAAGCTCCCGTCGAGGCACCAAGCATGAAGGCTCCACAACTCCAGTCAGGGATGCCAAATCATGCCCTTGGCCTCAGAGAGGAGATCCCTCCTCAGTGGAATGGGCCATGGCTCTTCTACTGAGAGCTGCATCAGCTCTGGAAACCAAGTCTGGTTCCTCCAGAGGGGGGCCACTAGAAGGAGTTTACATCTGGTCTCCTTGATCCTCCCGATGACCTGAGGGATCAGGGCTGTCAGGGGAAAGGCTTAAAGGCAAGTGCTGGGCCAATCATGGTCCAGAGCATCTCGCTGCACTGAAAAGTAAGTTGAGCAGTGAGAGTTGTCTTCTGAGACAAAAAGGTCGACTTCTGCTTTTCCAAAGATCTCCCAAATTTTCCGGACCATCTGAGGATGTAGCACCCATTCGCCAGGGGCTACCTTGCCTCTGGACAGCATGTCCATGCCCAGGTTCAATCTGCCTGGCACATGAACCGCTTTTAGCGAAAGGAGTTTCATTCTGTGCCCAAAGAAAGAGACGACAAGCCAACCTGTAAAGGGGGGGTGACCTGAGACCGCCTTAATGGTTGATGTAGGCTACCACAGACATACTGTCCAACTGGACCAAGACGCGATGCCTCCTCAAGGCTCTGAGGAAGTTCTTGAGGGCTAAGAAAACCGCCAACATCTCCAGGCAGTTGATATGCAGGCATTGCTCTGGGACTGACCAGGAGCCAAATGCTGGATTGCCCTAAAACAGAGCCTCCCTACCCGGGTTGGAGGTGTCATCATAACTACCTTCCTTTGAGAGGTCAGACCCAACCGTACACCTGTCTGGAACAGGCGAGAGGTCTTCAAATGGGACACGGCCTTGACACAGCGGTGGTCCACCTTGACAGAAAGTCGTCCCAGAAGCCCAGCGTGGGACAGGACACTCCTGGTATGGCTGCCCCGTTCCGGCCAAGGCGAGTCCAGGAAGGCCATCTTCTCTGCGTCCCTGATCTCAGTGAGGTTTAGCCAGAGGTGGTGCTACAGCACCACCAAACTGGCCATGGTCTTGCCGACCACCTGGATTAGGGGCCGTTTACATATTGCGTCTTTTGCACGCTCAAGTTCGTTATTTCAAATGTAGACACGTGGCAGCCGCGCTCATAATAGGGACTTTAAGCAGCAGCCACTGATGGAACGGCAACGGCTTTCCAACGTCAAATTGCGCGTTCGTGACTTTAACTGCCACTTCTTGACGTTCTACTCAGCCGTCTACTACGGGAGAACAGCTGGTTTGTCGTAGTCTTTACAACGTCACAGATTAGGTAGATAAATATTACATTTTATAGTATATACCACTGTAATTCCATCAGTATACGATTCTACCATTAGTCTTTTATTTAATCTGTGTTGATATGTTTTAAACTTAAGCCAATTTTAACGATGTTTTCATTTGTACAAAGATATGTCTGCTGTTGGCATCAGCACGTAGTTGCTTAATGATTTTTACGTTCTCGGCTACGGCGGGGTTACAACCTACTTCCGGTCATCGTAGCCGTTCCATTGGAAGCTGTTGCTTAAAGTCCCTAATGGAAGCGATGCGGTCGCGACGCACACGCGGTGCGACGCCCTTGGATCATAGATGAACAGGGATAGCCATTTTTAAATAAATTTAGTAGCAGAGCTACAGCAAGTGATTTTAGTGCTGGAAATCCGTTTGTCTTTTGATGAAACTTCTGTGTCTTCATTGAGAGTGCAGGTCATGGTTGCTTAGCAACGGCAGATGCAACGGGAGCGCAAGCTTCAGAGCGCTTTGGAAAGAAGGAGAAATAAAAGTTCCTAGGACTCATGTGTAATTTGAGGGTTGTGTATATAATGCAACTCAGGTGCTGTGCTAAGTTACTCTGTTAGTATGATCTAAACAAGTGCTCCATGCAAAGCCTGCATCAGAGACATTGATCTTCTTATAACTTACAGTACAGTTCTGAGATTTGTACAACAACCGCTCTCTTTCAACAGCTCTGGAAACGCCAAAACTTGTTAATGTTTGCTTCCTGTTTCTATTACAAATTTGATACTTACAAACAACACACAGTTTCTCCTTTTTTGTTGTTTTGATTTTTGAGTGAATGCAGCACAACCCGTGGTACTGTATTTCTTACTGACTTTTTAAATCAATCCTGATTAAGATGGATTGTAGTTTCACTTTTACAAGTTAGGTCTTTACAAATTTTCGCACTTTAAAAAATAAATAAGACCTCGCGTTGTATCAATCACGTTTACACACTGCCTCCGAAATTTTCAGGGGAAAAAATCGGATCAGGTTAAATTTTCTGCGTTTTCACATCCGTAACAAGCAGTAAGGATGACGAATACGGAAAAAAGAAAAGAAAAAAAACGCATACGAAAATTTCGGATTCAGTGTGCAATAACCTACTGTCGTGTTTATTCCTAATAAACACAACTAGAAGCTAAAGTTAGTGAACTAACTTTGATGTTGGCTTGGCAGAGCCGGCCTCGGCCCCTTGGGGCAAAACAGCCAGAGTACTTGTATGTCCGGCATTCTTGAGCTGGCCCGCCTACTAGGCTACGACAACAGCTTCAACCGAGTTGGCTAGCTGGATACAAAATAAGTCATGTCTATTACTGTGTTCCCTGTTTGCTATTTCAAAGTCCTGTCACCGAAGCGCTGTGGGCAACGACACAGAAGGTAACTGAAACAATGCGATTTAACTCAAGGCGATCATTGGGATCCAAGCACAATGGCTCCTGTAAAAGATCTAGCTATTCAATGGACATGTCTGTTTTCAAGTAAATTATGAGTCCATATGTAAGTACTATTATATGAACAATATGGAAATAGATTACTAATATAGTGCCCCTTCTTCACTTGGGCGTACATTCAGTTATGACTGACAACTTGAAAAATATATTGTCAATACCATTAAAATTAAGTTTAAAAAAAAAAAAAAGTAATGGTCTATCAGTATTTAGGAGATTACAGTTTTTTGCATACTTACTATATTGGGCTTTATTAAAGGTTATGAAAATGTAATTAATTTATATGCATTTGTTATTAAGTCACCTGAATGAAACGTTATCAAAGTTTTAGTTGAGATCTTGAATGATTAGCTGTGGCTCCCTCGTGTGGACAGCATTAGCATTATGCCCTTAATCTCTGAACCACATTAAGATTAAATTGCCACTATTTTTTCTATTTGGAAAAAAAAATTGTATAACAGGGCAGGTTTTATGCAGTGGCGGCTACTGGTCTGTCAAATAGGGGAAGCTCATTTTCGGCCTACATCATAAAATTGTCTATTTATTTATTCACAAGAATGTGCCTTATTGTCGTAAGTAAGTCACAATGCAAACAATCGTAAAAAAAAAGCTTTAGTTTTATTATGCAAAATATGATGTATTTTTTCTTTTAGTCAGATGCTACTATATAGTATAAATATTTTGCAATTTAAATAAGGTTATTATGGAGATTTATTTATTTATTTATTTATATTAGAATTAGTATTTTTAGTAGTATTTTATATATTTCATATTTCTAGTATTTTACTAGAAATATAAGGTTTCATTATGTTATGTTAAAATTTTTCAAGATTACTATATATATATATATATATATATATATATATATATAAATTTATAGTCATCCTCCATGTTAATATTTAATGTAGTAATCTATATATATATATACTGATTACTACATTAAATATTAACATGAATGAATGAATGAACGATCTAAAAAAAATATTAAACTCTGTAAAAGTGAAACAAGGAATGTGGTGTATAATTGTGTGAAATGTATGATGAAAATCAAGCAATTTCGCCAAGCAAATATAAAGAAATAGGTTGCAGCAGTTTTTATTTCGACTGAACTTGAGAAATCCGCGATGGGACTGAGCGCGAATAGCTTCAGCGATTCCTTATAGTACAAAATCGCTGTCAGTCAAAAGGAGATGCAATCTTTCGACAGACCCTCCAATCATCACGCAGAAGCTCGGAGTCCAGGCCAGCCCACTCCTCATTTGCTCCTCATTCACCCCCAGAGACGCTGAGCGTCCGTGGGCGGGACATAATCGCAGCGTTTATCCAATGACCGTCTAGTTTCACACTGAAAAAAAACGTTCAAAGCAGCCGCATTGAAGTCAATGGACGCTGGGCTTCAACGGGGAAATGCACTGTGACGCTACGGGAATGTATGAGAAGAAAATCAAGTCAGCCGACCTGCTATATCTAACTGATTCTGAACGAACTCGTCTTTGAGATGAACGTTTTCTAACGCATTTTTAGTCAATAAAATGTTAATACAATAGTACATAATTTGACCATTAATTTTGTGACATTATAGGGGAAGCTGAGCTTCCCTTGCAGTCTTAAAGAAATCGCCACTGGTTTTATGTTTTTAGGGATTTAGATGCAGAAAGAGAAGAATCCTAAAATGACATTGCATTTGCAAACAATAGTATAACAGAGCAGGTTTTAGGTTTGAAGGTGTGCACATGCAGAAATGGAAGAAGCCTAAAATAACATTGCAAAGTTTTTATTAAATATTGATTCTTGTTACAGCAATAAATAAATACATACATATAAGAAGCCAAGACAAACGAATGATTTTCTTTTTTTATGGATTAACATTGAAGTCAGAAAGCAGCTGGTGAATGCGGTCGCTTCAATGCTGAAATAATGATCCACCTCCGAATTATTTCTCAACAGTTTATGTTCACATGAGACATAAACTACTGTTTTCGATTATATTCGCCAAGATATCATATATTTTCATATAATCTCTCCTGTGTTTGTCCGAGAGAAGTCTTTCTTTCTGAGAGAAGCGAGGATGAATGCGTTCCGGGGCGCGATCGTCCGAGCCGCAACGCGTTGCTGTGCATTTAAACACAGAAAATCTCAAAAACAGCCATTTTACATCTTTAATATGTTCTTCTATTATTATTGTGTTCTATCGCTGGAGTGTTTTCATTTAAAAGCCTTTAAAACAGCTGTAAATAATGTAGATTAGTCAGCACGGACGGAGCGCAGCTTGCTCTGCAAATTAAGACAAAATATAAGAACTCATTTTCCCCTTTTTAATATGTTCTTCTGTTATGATTGTGCTCTATCGCTGGAGTGTTTTTATTCAAAAGCTTTTAAAAGTCATTGCATTGCATATACAGAATATCTGACAAGCTCATTTTACCTGTTTAATATGTTCTTCTACTATTATTGTGTGCTATCGCTGGAACGTTTTCATTTACAGGGCTTTAACACGTCCAAATGAAGGTGTGTAATGAGGACGCTGCAGTGATCGCGCGATCGACGCGACGCTTTCAGTTTTACATGAAACAGCTCACAAACACCTCAGTTTAGCTCTTAATGTGTTCTGAGGGGTGGATTGTATACAACCGCTGGAATATTTTTGTATAAAAGACTTGAAAAGACGTGCAAATGATGTAGATTAATAAGCACGGACGGAGCTCACTCGCTGATCGAAGCGGTCACAGATCTATGATCTTTTACACTGTTCTCTGGCCAGACAGTCATCATTCATGAGCCCTGGACCTGATAATGATGAGATATGTTGGTGTAGCTTATCAGTATGAATTAAATTCATGTATTTATGTGTATTTTTAACCGATTTCAAAGTGAAAGTAAGTGTAAGGTATTAACCGACTCCGCCTTCTCGAGTGGTATTGCTCCTCTAGAGGGGGCATTTTTTTCAGCCAATGTAAGTCTATGGGAAATTTTTAAAAATTAATAATTAAAAAAACTGTAAGTCTGATCAGTCTAAAAAGATATAGCAACAAACTAGCCATCAGGGCCCAGGTCTCTGCCAAGTTTGGGGCGTGTGGCATTAAAGCCCTGGGAGGAGTTAGAGTCAGAACATTTTGTCTAAGAAAAATAACAATAACAATATGTTGGCTCTGCCAAGCCAACATAATAAATAGCCTTGGGACACCGATCAGTGCCGTAGACAGCACTTAAAACGGCTCCGCTTTGAGGTGTGTTTGCAGCTGTACTAATTTTTTCTTCTTCTTTGCCACATGGGCAATATAAATGCAAGCTTTGTTTTCGAGTGCTCAAAGTAAGGACACTACAACATTCCACATATATACATATATACATATATATAAAACAACTTAGGGTGGCCGTACACGGTGCGAATTCGGACAGTCGGAAGACCGTATGGCCACGCACACGTCACGAGTGACTTTGTTTACGGACGCAGTGGTACACGGCACGATTTTAAAACCTGCCGATTTCCGAGGCAATCACATTCACGAAGTTCCGCGCCAAAAACATGGACTCAGAGGAAGAGATCCTTTTCGGTAAAATTTAACAGTAAAATGTTAAATCATGCAGTGTGTCTCTGTATATTTAGGGTGATCAGATTGTTTGCCCATGAAATCTGAGAGAAAGCCTGTGTATAATATACTGTGTATGTACTGTTAAATTCAACTGCTCTCTGTCTATCTCATAACTGCATATAAAAAATATGAGCCGTGACTCTTTGCTACACATGCAGGAACCGTCTGATCACCCTTGCGTGTGTACACTGGTTGCAAACTTGACAAAACTTCACCTCTACAGCAGTGCTAACAAGCATATGCATTAAAGACATTGGAACTGCAATGCTACAGCACTGTACAGTATTGTAATGTATGTTTTAACGTAGTATTATGCACGTCGAGGGGGCTAGTTGGCCACCACTATAGCTAAATTTCCAGTTTGCTCAACAAATCGGCTCGTTCAACAGCACACACGTCACGCTTTCAATCCGACAGCTCCCGAAGTTTTTTTGACATGTTTAAAAATGATCGTGAGGTCGGGAAGTGCTCGTAAGGCACTCTGCTCGTCTCGTAATTTCTCACACACCATACGAGCCCCGACCATACGAGAAGAGACGATTTCTTCCGATAACCAAAAAAATCGCATGCGAGCTCGTACGACCTCAAAAATCGCACCGTGTACGCCCGCCTTAAATGCGTCCAGTGTGTAAATATGATTTACGCGTTAAATCCAACAGTAGCTCCAGCACAGTCTAAATATTTTAAATTCTCAAAAGGGATTTCATCACCTGAATCTCACCTGTTTGCTGTCGCACAGCGTTTTCCACTCCTTATTTGCAGAAATACAACGTATACCGTGATTTTTCGCTCTCGGTCGCTCTCAACGATTTCTTCTCTCTGCAGTCCCATAAACCACCTCTCGAGGGTTGTAGGAATGAACTGAAAACGCCCAATCTGCTTCGCAGTACACCATTACATCAACTTTGGAACAAAAAGTTTTCCGTCTCATTTTAGCTGTGTTGGCAGAAACTCTACTTCATATTTGATTCAAAAACACTGTCATTAACACACATAGCCTACATTTTCACTTTTGCATTTCTGTTTACAGCCCCTTGCAAATATATACTGAATATGCATACACGCCGAGTCACCTTTTATTATACACTTTCAGAAAAAAAAGGTACAAAAGCTGTCACTGTTGTGGTAGCCTTTGTTGAGGTTTAGCTAACTGTTCTGAGGGAAAAGTATGTTTATTGTTTTGCGATCTGCTTATTTATGTCGTTTTTTTTTATCATTTATTCATCTATTTATTAATTATTTATTATTTTCTTTTAATTCTTTTGAATTGTAATAATATTGCTGTGTATTGTTTGCCCATTTTTGAACCCCTGGCTCTTTTCCTTGGCATCAGTTTTCTCATATTTGTATTTTCTAAGCAAGTGTTTAATAATAAATGACATATTTAGCTAATAGTGATGGGTTGTTCTTGAACGATTCGTTCATTTTGAACGAATCTTTAATGTGACTCGGGAAGAACGAGTCGTCTCGGGGAGTGATTCGTTCAGTCGCGCATGCGCAACATCCTATTAGGGTTCTGTACTGGAATTAGGTCACCCTGTGTCGAGTTTTCGGATTGTTCGAGTCGTTCGTTCATTTTATAGGGCTGTCACGTTATGAACGAATGACTTAAACCCGAAAATTTGTCAGATAAGAGGTGAGGTGAGCTAATCATAGACTAAGGATTTAAAGTAACATTTTAATTATATTTTGCTAAAATGAACGAAATGACTCGAAAAAAGATTCGTTCATTTTGCTGAACGAGACTCAAAGGTCCGAGTCGGTAAAATGATCCGAACTTCCCATCCCTAATATGGACTTTTTAGGTACTGCCCTCTAGTGTAAGGTTTGGAAATGGCAGGATTCTCCATCACACAATTCAATAAAAAAATATATTAATTATTTATATTTGTAATGTTGTCGAACAATCTGGGCTAAGGATCAAAATATTTAATCAATTAAAATATACTTCATTTGAAACTGAATTAAATGACAATATTATGTAAATATAACGCATAGCTTATAGCTACTCTGGGTTTTTCAAAAGATATTATATAACAGGCTATATGCGATAATGCTACTCAGCTGTAATATGGTGCAAAATGGTTTTAAAATCTTATGAAAAACATCAAAAGTTGACCAAAGATTAAACTAAGGTTGGCATGATTAATTCACTTGTCATTATTATTAGCGGACCAAATGGAGCCAGGTTATCACTCTGTAAAAATGGCTGTGTAAACAAATATTGTCTGTTAATTATTTGAAAGTCAAATTAATATGAGCAAGTTTCATAAACGAGCTTGAAATGTCGAAGTAATACAAGTGAACAAAAATAAATAATTAAATAAAAAACTTCAAGCTAGTTCACTAATCAAATCGGCATAATTTAGAACTAAGGTACCTATATGAAAATGTAAGCACTGAAATTCAGGATTAAGAAAAGAAAAAAAAAACAAGGGTCCAAAAAAAAAAACGTATTGCGAGCTGCATTAAAACCTCAGAAGAAAAGAGTATTAACTGTCTCCTCACTGGACTGTATGGGAGAATTTAATATTTAGGTGAAGTTCTTCAAATAGACTGAGGAGGGCAGCAATACGCCGTTGGTGCGTAGTCTGCCGAAAATTTTAGAAGAAGAAGAAGAAGAAGAAGAAGAAGAAGAAGAAGAAGAAGAAGAAGAAGCGTTTTAACTGACGTGTTTTCCGGTTCTTTCTTTCGCTTGAGGACAGCTATGAAAGCGGGAGCTTATTCTTTGTCTCTCTTAAGGTGAGGTTTTAATATCATTATGTATATATGACATCAGATTGTTTATTCTTAATTTTAATGTGATGCATAAAACGTTATGCAGTAGGCTTACAATGTTGTAAAGAGAGGTTGAAATGGTAAGGTAACTATTCTTGTCTGTTAGTAACTTTAACAAAAAAAAAAAAAATAAAAATACTAGATTTGTATTGTAATACGCTTTTTACATGTTGTCTTAATTTGGCTGGTAACGTTAGTTTTAATTAAGTTTTAAAAGCACGTGGTCACAAGTGTCCACGTGTGATACTGCTCAGATACTGGTGTTCCTTAAATTCAACTGTTTGTACTTTTATCTACATTCAGAAGTAATTGTGCATTTTTAAATTGTCAGTGTTGGTTTTGGCCATTTTGTTTGGTAATTAAAATTTAAAATGAAGCATGTAGTATGTAGGAATGTAGTGCGATGTCTTGCAGGCCGACCAGCAAGGTGGAGTCTGAAGTGACTCTATCCTTTCCTGTTGTGTCTGCTAGATGGACATGGGGTGGTTTGAGGCCGTGCTGTTTACTCTGTACAGCATGGTTATAGAAACCTCAGACAAATAAAACTTAAAACATGTGTTTGAGGCTCTGAATTTTTGCACAAAGCGATCCTTTGCTTGTGGAGTGTACTCAAGTCATCTTTCTCTTGCAGTGAAATGGACTGTCCTTGAAGCCTTCGAACATTCATCTGGCCGCCTTAATGTTATTGATTGGTCATGAGTATGATGGCGTCTTTGCGATGAGTTTCTATCTCACATCTGCTACGAAAAGTAAGTTTGGTAAACATAATGCATACCCATTTTCAAAGCAACACTTTATTACACAATTATAGTTAAACTTTTTCTAAAACTGTAGTAGTTGTTGCAGGCTTACCAGCAAGGTCGAGTCATTGTGATTCTTGCCTTTCCTGTAGTGTCTGCTAGAGAGATTTTGAGGTGGTTTGAGGCCTGCTGAGGTGCACTTCTCAGCTTGGTTATGTAATCTTCAAACATTTTCAACTAGCTGTTCATAATCTTATGGGAAGATTTTTTTTCCCTTCCCTTTCCCTTCACATGAAATGTAATTGTATTTTCTTCTGTCCTTTACAGGGAGGAAGCCCAACATTGCTGTGGTGTTGGATCAGCAAGTGTTCATTTTGAGTAAGGCAAGGTATTAGGATAGTATTGAATATTACATTGGGTGATATTGAGGTTGATATTTAACATTTTTAGTTCGTTTGTTGTTTGTTCAAAAGTAGTGTTATAACCAAGGGCCTTTTGACTGTTTACTGTTTGTGGATGAATTAATGTTCTGCTAAAAATAAAGAGCAAAGAAAATCTCTTAAATGTGTGTGGTGTTTGTTGTTTTTTTTTTTTTTCTGCATTGTTTCTTACAAGCCTGTAGGTGGCATGAAAAGAATTGTCAAAGATAGTGCTGTGTATAACTAGTTGGCTGCTTGTTACTTGATTCTTTGACTCATTAGTAATTGGACATTCATTTAAGTTCATTTTAACTTGCTTGTAATGAACTCAGAGCTTCTGCTAATTAAAGCAAGTATTTAACAAATGGCTTTTAGCCAAGACGAACAAACTAGATCAAACATAAGGATGGGATAATGTACAGTCATCCCATGTTTTTCACCAAACAAATAATTGTAGTTCAGATTATTTTACATGTTATCTTAAAGCATGCTGCTAAGGGAAAAAATGCACAAGACAATTGACCTCACACCAAGATGAACACAACAGCAATGGCCTATTGGGCCACAGCATGGGGTTTGTTAATGCCAGTGAAGCAATGCAACTGACGCTGACAGATCACATGACATTGACAATGTTGTGAATGTAGTATGTTTGGATTACATTCATTCTTCTTGTTCATTATCTAGAACACTTAAAATGGACTGTAGGGCTGGGTGAGGGTTTAAAGGATTAAAATAGCTTGCTATTTCTTTGGCAGAAATGTGAAAACCAGGTGGAGTCTGTGTATATATGCATACATACATACATACATATATATGTATATATATATATACACATACACATAAATATATATGTATGAATAAAAAGTTGTAAATTTTTTTTTTTTTTTTTTTTTAAATTAAAAAATTGGTTTATAATTTACACAAACATTGAACAATGTACACGGAGCACATCAAATATGTGAAACGGCAGCTCAAATGTGCCTGTATGACCAGCCTTTGGTTAAAATGCTGAAATTCTATTTTCATATCTATTGTGTTTTTTATTATTTTTTTTTATTACATTCAGGCGGGTTTATATGGGCTTTACATAGTCTAGTTTTTATATCACATTTTGGGGCATTTTTCTTTTTTAATAAATTCAGATGGGTTTATTTGGTGCTGCTGGTGTTCTTGTTTGGTTTGTCATTTGTAGGTAGTTGTTACAGGTGATGCTCAATGCAGTACTGAAAAACTGGGGAGAAAGATCAAATATTAAGTCACATTATGATCAGTATTAGACATGTTTAAAAAAAAAAATGTAATAGATGCATCCTTTTCTATTCATATGATAAATTTAAGAGTCACTTTAATTTTATTGTTAATGATAATTAAGCAATTTCACCCATACAGTCACAGCTGTTCTGATATTTAGATGGTTGTGGGTGATGCTGTTTTTATACAAAACTTCATTAAACAATGGAAGTAATTCCAAATAAAGTGTGAAGTGAAGAAATCTCAGGACTTAATTACAACTACTACTATTTTCCTAGATCTAAAAGTTGTAGTGTTGTCTCTGACTGCATGTGTGTTTTCCTCAGCTCTTTTGCTGCTTTCCTACAATCCCTTGACAAACTCCTAACCACATATCACTAATTTAATCAACAATGACTACTTTGCTTCCCTGTCAGAAGTGGCATGAGTGGAAGATGACACATTTAACGGTATAGTGGACCCAAGAATAAAAAAAACAATTGTATATGTATATATATATATATATAATATTTTTTTTTTTTTGTAAACCTATCCCTTCAAAATGATAAGCAGAAAGGATATCTTGGGAGTGCTTTGCTTTGAGCTCATTCCTGGTTATCAGTTTTTCTTTCATTGTTAGTAAACTGAAAACTACTGAAAACTCTTTCTTTGAGGACCAGAACTAACTGTTGCAAACATCATCATATTAAAAGAGTAATAATTTACTGTAGTTTCTCCAGTTTATAGCTTGGCTCCCATACTAGCTTAGAGAAAAGTTTCATTTCTGAAACGCTTGGTTTATTACAGTTCAGATTCAGCTCTCTGAGGTATGAAGGGTTTGATCTCAGAGCTGATTTCAGACGGGCACAACCATTCTCTATAATGCGGCAGTTATACAGCCTGCAGGGAAAAGAAAAAAGCTGCTATTTGGGACACAGATATTGTAAAATAATGTGTGTTCAGGACCAAGTAAAATTTGTGTAAAGTATTAAAGGAGAAGTCCACTTCCAGAACAAAGATTTACAGATAATGTACTCAATATATGTGCATTATATAGAGAAAAATCCTGAAATGTTTTCCCCATAAAAACAATTTCTTTATGACTGAAGAAAGATAGACATGGATGACAAGGGGGTGAGTACATTATCTGTATTTTTTTTGTTCTGGAAGTGGACTTCTCCTTTAAAGATAAAAGAATTCATGTTTAATTCAAATTAAATCATATATATATATATATATATATAAAATCATTCAAACACAAAGACATTCTATTAGTTGAAAATCACATTGGTTTAAGAAAAAAAAAAACAATAGAAATAATACTCACTCCAATATCTCTAGTTTACATTTTGGATCCTGCAGTAGATGAGAGAGTGGTTTTACTCCTGAGTCTCCTAAATTGTTATTACCCAAATCCGGTTCTCTCAGGTGTGAGGGGTTTAATTTCAGAGCTGAAGTCAAAGCTGCACAACCTTCTTTTCCAATACTGCTATTTTCCAGCCTGCAGAGAGGAATAGCAAAAACCTTAACAACTAAGTTCAGATACAAATTTGACAGCTAAAACTGGCTTGTTCCATGTTTCAGGAAAAAAGGTACAAAAAAGCTGGGGCAGTACTTTTTTTTTTAAAAGGTACACCTTTGTATCCTAAAGGGTGCATATGTATGTATGTATGTGTGTGTGTGTGTATATATATATATATATATATATATATATCTTAAGTAGCATGGGTATATTTGTAGCAATAGCCAATAATACATTGTATGAGTTAAAATTATCAGTTGTTCTTTGAAGATATTTTGTAAGATGTAATTTTTGATTAGTAATATACATTACTATAAACTTCATTTGGACAACTGGAAAGGCGATTTTCTCAGTTTTTTGATAGTTTTGCACCCTCAGATTGAAATTGTTGTGTCTCGGCCAAAAACTGTATAAAATTAAACTATCCTAACAAACCATACATCAGTGTAAAACCTATTTATTCAGTTTTCAGCTTATATAGAAATCTGAAAAAATTGACCCCTATGACTGGTTTTGTGGTCCAGGGTCACACATTAACTTTTACCTTTTCAAAGGTTATAGCTCTGGTGTCAGCTTTTGTACCTTTTTTGTAGAATGTAGCAATTATAAAGGATTATTACAAATTATAAGTGTCAAGTTAGTGCAGATTTGGTCATCTTTAAATATTAAATACTGATAAATGCTAAGCTATTTGTTTTTTACTATTGTATTTTTGTCCATATGAAACATCAATACCTTAATAACATTTAATAATTATATAACATGCTTCTGCCAATTCCACAGTAATTTGTGGACCGGCAAGCTTTGTTTATTACTGGCACATTACTGGTTTCTCCTGTTTTCCATGTTGTTGTGACTGTTAGTGTTGTTTTATCTGGATTTAAATGAGTTTATTATACATATATAATCACTATACATATCTGTTTGTAACAGGATTCTGTGGCGGATTTAAACTCCTCTGACTGGACTTTGAAAGGTCATTTAATAATGGTGTTGCATGATCTGTCTGTAAAACATAAAGTCATTTGGAATAAAAAAAAAAACTGGTTGTCTGTGGGGTGAATCACAACATTAAACTTCTATTTAAAGGGTCATCGGATGCTAAGTTCACTTTTACATGTTGTTTGAACATTAATGTGTGTTGGCAGTGTATGTACAAATCTACCCTATAATGATAAAAATCCATGCAGTGGTTTTTAATTAATCTGTAAAAATAATATTCCCTTTTTCAAATCGAGCCATTCTCTGATGCCTGTTGTTGTTGCGTCACAACCACAGAGGCCGCTCTCACAATAGTTGATTGACATGAGCGTCTTACCTCAAGTCAGTTGTAACAGTCTAACCTCCATGTTTTGATGCCAAGTTAGACAAGAACTGAGCGATTGAGGTGTTGTGTTGCTGGATGTAATAATGAACATAGTGGTCGCCATGTACTCCCGACATCTGAGCTGCTGAAGATGCAGTGGATTATATTTGTTTGGGAATTGAATGCGCCTCCCGATCTACATATATCTGTCTATGTTTGCATGAATCATTCGTGATCCAGCTTCACTTACAGCAGAAGTGAGTATAAGGTTTTTTTAATGAGTCTTTGCAATCGCCTTTTCTTAATAATGTGCTAGTTAGCAAGTTTAGTGGCTAAATGCGGCTAAAGTAAACAGGCTCATCACTCCTCAGAGAGTAGAGAGGGGCGGGGTGAGCAGAACTTAGTTGTATTTAAAGCAACCTCGACCAGAAAAGGATGATTTTTGCAAAACTGATTTTGGGAAGGTGAAAAGAGTGTTGTTTCACACTACCATTGAGATTTTTTAACCAAAATATATTATAGACTTTTCATTAAGACCCTAAAGAATCATATCAACTTGTGGAAAATGGGCATCCAGTGACCCCTTTAAAGGAAAAAGTATTTAAAAATGGACAAAATGGAGGAAATGTGTACTTTAAGTAATGAAGGAATGAATCACTATAGAGCACTGCAAACAATGTAATACAATTAAATAAAAAATAAATAAATAAAAATAAAAATATCATTTATAATTGTCGACTGTTGATATTTACTGAACTGGTAAATGCTCTGTGCTGCATGGTTCAAATGGTAGTTGTTTCATTACACTTTTAGAGAATTTGCCATTTAATGTTTTTGACAAGCCATAAAAATGACAAAAAAAAAAAATAAAAATATGTGTTGAGATAACACACAATTTACCAGAAGCCAACTGTTGCAATCTACTGAACTGGTAAATGCTCTGTGCTGCATGTTTCAAATGGTAGTTGTTTCATTACACTTTTAGAGAATTTGCCATTTAATGTTTTTGACAAGCCATAAAAATGACAAAAAAATAAATAAAACTATGTGTTGAGATAACACTCACAGTATTTTTTTCAGTTTACACTGTGGATGCTGCAGTAGATCAGAGAACGTCTTCACTCCTGAATCTCCTAGTTTATCACAGCCCAGATCAAGTTCTCTGATGTGTGAGGGGTTTGATCTCAGAGCTGAAGCCAGAGAAGAACAACCTCCCTCTCCAGTACAGCAGTTATACAGCCTGTAAAGAGAATGTATGTGGATGCCTTGTCTACGTAATAATGATTAACTGAGCACTTCAGCTCATAAAGAAATTACAGTGTTCAAATGACAAATCTATATCTTTCATTCTATCTCAATATGAATGCATTTTAATCTGTGTATTTTTGTGTGTCCTTCATAAGCACTGTTTTTAAAGAGTGAGCATGTGCACAATGCCGAAGGGAACCCTTTCCTCAAAAAACATAATTTCTTTATGATTGAAGAAAAAAAAATACATGGACATTGTGGATGACAAGGCAGTGAGTAAATTATTTGTAAACTGTTGTTCTGGAAGAGGAGTTCTCCTTTAATTGGCAAGTTGTGTTAGTGTATGGGAAACGCACCTCTGGAAGTCACGCTGCAAGGCCAAAATCAAGCTGCTCAATTTATTTGTGATGACACCACACTCACTGTGGTCTGAAAACGAGTCCATTAAAATCACTTTAAATGTCCTAAATGTTGATGTTAGCTGTTAACTTGATATGAAAATGTGGGAAATGAGCAGCAGTACCGACCATCTCCTAACATGGATCAAGCCCTGGAAGTGACAGTGGAAATGCGACTGGCCCTGGCATTTACTAGAACTCTATATTTAATAGACAAAACTAGAATGAGGAGAGAAAGGATACCTAGATTTAAAAAAAATGCCAAAATAACTCACTGTAACATCTCCAGTTGACAGTGTGGATCCTGCAGTAGATCAGAGAGCAGCTTCATTCCTGAGTCTCCTAATTCATTATAGCTTAGATCCAATTCTCTCAGGTGTGAGGGATTTGTTTTTAGAGCTGAAGTCAGAGCAGCACAACCTTCCTCTCCAATACTACAGTTATACATCCTGAAGAAAGAATTTCAAAAACTCAGCAGAGAACAAGCACATTAGGGTAGGGTGGCACTCTGAAGGTCTTGAGTGCCAATTTTGCATATTGCGTGACAAAGGATTGAAAGAGAACAGTATGGCCCTTTTTAGTATGGCATTCTTCAAAAACAAGTAGAGTGTAGGTAGGCCTTCTTTAAAATTGTATTAGAAAAAAAACATAACAATGAAGATAAAGATGTTAACTTTTATTGTAATCAGTATTACTCACCCTAGTTTCTTCAGCTGACAGTGTGGATCCTGCAGTAGATCAGAAAGCAGCTTCATTCCTGCTTGTCCTGGATAATTATCATTCAATTCTAGCTCTCTCAGGTGTGACGGGTTTGATCTCAGGGCTAAAGCCAGAGTAGAACATCCTTCCTCTTCAATACTGCAGTTAGACAGCCTGTAGTGGGAAAGAGAAAAAAACTCATGTATTTGTTATTTTAAGTACAGTAATTGTTGTATGGTGGTATTTGTGTGTGTTTCAATATTTTAAAAAAAATAAATTCATGTATATATTTACAATATGTATTTTATTAAAACATTACTATGTGATTTTAAACCTCCTCTTAGAACTAGACTGAATGGACCAATGCTGCTGCAGGATGAAATTTTATTGGCTAATAAAGATAAAAGGAGCCATCACTGAACAGGTGAACAGATTTTACATTTACTCATAGGACACAATTCATATCCAATGTCCATGTTTAAATTAATCCTGACGAAACTAGAATAATTCCAGTAATGATCGTTTTGAGTGACACTGTTTTGAATGATGGCGCTATTTAAAACTAATAATAATAATAATTTATATCATTTACATTGGGTGCTTCTTTGACATTAATGCACAGCTAGATGTGGATTATCATGCTTATACCATGCTCACTTACCAGCATGGACACGTTAAAGCTTTTATGTTATTTTGTTGTTTGTTTTTATTATTTTTATCATTTATTATTATTATGGTCACTTTATCCGAGAAACGCTGGGGATGCGAAAAAAAACATTAAACAGTCTCTAATGAACACAGAGGATAATCCACAACATAGACTTGAGTAGACCCGACAAATGAAGACAGCATAAACAGGAACTTAAATACAAAGGACAATTAGGGAACACAGGTGCATGGGATAATCAATTAAACTAAACAAGGACAGGAACAAGACCAAAAAAGGGTAAAATAGAAAATGACAATGGCAACACATGAGAGACAGGTCCAGAGTCCTGACAAGTTTCCCCCTCCACGGAAGGTGCGTCCTTGTGCTGTAAACAACAACAGAGGGAGGCATAGAAGGAAATTTGGGAGGAGGCTTGGGAGAAGGACGACGATTCCTGGGTGGAGACGACGGAGGGGGGAGCCAGGGAGACAACAGGAGAGACCAGAGCAGACCAGACCAGATGGAGACAGGAGGGACTTGGAGCAGGAGGAGCCAGGTGGGAGCCAAGCCACAGCCACAATGGTGACCCATGGAGGAGCCAACAGAGGGAGGAGCCATGAAGGAGGAAGGGCTGATGACTCGAGGTGGAGACGGAGAGCTGATGGGTGGGCCGAGGTGGAACATATGGCTCCAGTGACTGATACAGAGGTGTGGATCCGGGAGGCCAGGGTGAAGCCGGAGGAGCCTGACGAAGCTGGAGGGATGGAGGAACAAGGCGAGGCTGGAGGAATAGAGTCCCAAGGCATAGAATGGATGACGACGACAGCCCAGGGTGGAGCCGGAGGGCCAAGGGAGCCCATTGGAGCCAGTGGACTGCCGGGCCATGGCTGAGAGGAGGGAGCTAGGAGCCATGGTGGAATCCTGGACTCTGAGCCTGGAGGCAGAGTCAAAGGATCCTCCAGCCATATTGCCAATGGAGACTGGCAGCCCAACAGCGAACCCACCACACAGATGGACGACTGAGGGTGAGCAAAGGGGCGAGGAACAGTGGAGGAGGAGGCATGAGCAGGTGGGAGGGTGGGCATTTGTAAGCCTCCTCACGGCTGAGCTCAGGCAAGGCAGTTTCAGTCAATTCCAAGAAGGTGGGAGGACAGGGGTTAGGTCAGCATAAATGTCCCAGTCTAATACACCTCAGTCTCAAACCAGCTCACCTTCAGCTAGTTGCAATGGGTGAAGCTCCCCTCCGCAATATCACTTGCCACAGCTTTCTCTCTCATGGCGGGAATTGTTTCTAAGGCTTGCATTGTAGGACGAGCAGAGCGCATCGTCCGGGTAGCTGGTGTGATTAGCTAAAGCCAGGAACAGTCTGGTCTGGTCACTGAGAGATCGGTCAACAATGGAAACAAAAACGAAGGAGAAACTCGGAGGTAACTGTAGTCAGTCGGGTCTTCTGTCACGTTACGCTGTCTCAGAAACATGCTGGAGATGCAGAGAAACGTTAAACAGTCTTTAATGAACAAACAAAGGGGATAAAAAAAATCCACTTACATTATTCTGCTTTCTTAAGGTGTGTATTTTTCCTACAGGTTATCTTAAGTTTTTTTTCTCATCGTTTTATTTTTACTTTTTAATATTTAAAGAAGAAACTATATATACAAATTTGACATGCAGTTGCTTCAAACAATGGTCTAAAACTATTCAAAACATCATTCAATGTAAATTGTGTTAATTGTAACTAATAATCGCAATTAGAATTTCAAGGGAATAATCGACAATTACTATTTTTGTCATAATCGTGCAGCCCTAGATTAGATGTAGGTCAGATGTCCAGATATCAGAAATTTTTCTGATTTAAAGCCACATTTGTAAGTGGCTTAGAATAGACAATACTAGTGCTGATTTTTTGTGTTTACAGGTATGCAACAATATGTGATCTGTGTCAGATTTGAGTTTAAAAAAAAAAAATCTGATTTTGTGTGAGTGTAAGTATAGTACTACTTGGATGCCAAAGTGGTTTCACTGGTTGAATACACTTTTAGTGTTTAGTGCCTCTTCAAAAATCCTAGAATTCAAACTCAGTATACTAAAATATTAACACTCACAGCATTTTTTCCAGTTTACAATGGGGATCCTGCAGTAGATCAGTAAGTAGCTTCACTCCTGAGTCTCCTAGCTTATTATAGTTCAGATTCAGTTCTTTCAGGTGTGAGGGGTTTGATCTTAGAGCTGATGCCAGAGCGGAACAACCTTCTTCTCCAATATTGCAGTATTCCAACCTGCACAAATGAGAGAAAAATCTTTTTATACTAATGGTATAAACCACCAGTTTAGGTAGCTTGCATCTTCAAATGGCAAAATGTAATTCTCTGTAATGATTAAGCACACTAATGCACAGACAGACAGTCCTTAGCTTCAACCAGCTCCAGCACACTTGCCTGGAAGTTTCTAGTCAGTCTGAGGACCATGATTAATGTCAGATGTGTTTAGTTAGAAATGTAGCTAAATTCTGCAGGTCAGGGACCTTGGGGAAGAGATCTGAATTTACACTTGGCATTAACATGCGATCACTGTGATCCGTTCAAGCAGATCAAGCTGACTTCTCTATCTTGATAACCCACCTGATCTAAGTGGTGGGTTTTCTTTTCAGTCAGACATTCAGACAGACATTTTACAAATTAGAGATATAAGTGTATGAATCTAACTAGTGCTCCACAGCCTGGTGTTCTCCATCATTCTTCTGGCAGTTCGGGAGAGAGGGGGCAAGGTTTTGTGTCATGTCGACCTGCGAATGCAGACATGATGGCTTGATGGCTTGATTGCATTTACATTACACTGTGATCCGATCACAGTGGGTCCTTGACTGTCTCTGGACCAGAACACACTGATCGGAACATTTAGAAGCGACTTCAGATAACGATCATAAGCGTGTTTACACTTTTGTCTTTTTAATGTTTATGTGGACAACATCTGAATACAGGTCAAATGTTAATGCAAAGTGTAAACATGGCCACTGATTTAAATCATTCAGTGAGATTTGACGCTTGCAGATGGTGGAAAAAAGAAATATGGATATGTGAGGTTGAAAACATTCTGCTTTTCATAATAATGCTTGCATTGTTTTTGCATACTTTTTAACTGATAATCAAATACACAGATGTTTCAGATATTTCATGTAGCAACAGAAACACTGTTCATTTAATAATTTATGTACTGCTTAATACAGCGCCAGTATGACATTTGTTAGCCAGCAATAGTACAGACAAATTATTGTAACTCAGGTTCAGCTCATTCAAATTTGACCTATTTGACCTGAGAACTGAGGCCAGAGTGGAACAGCTTCTCTCCATGAGATTACAGTGTCTCAGACTGAAAATGATAACATAAGAAACATCTTTCAAAGACATATAATTGTAGGCAATATAAAGTTTTAGTGTTTAAATTTTTTAAGTGTATATTTTTCTTATATTTTTCTTTTTCTTATATTTTTCTTATACACTTCCATTTGTGCAAACATTGCACAAATGTAAGTGTATAAGATAAATTGGACAATTGCGAAAGTAATTAGCATGCAAGTAGCACTATAACAGTATAAAAAATTAAAGAAGTAAATTTGAATAACAAAAAAAAAAAAAACGCATGCACAAAGCTTAAACAGCTGTCCCTGTTTTCTATTAGGGTTATTGTTACAGCTCACACAATTTAGAATTTATGTTTTTGGTAGTGTGTCTTGGCTACTGGGTCTTAAAGGAAGGGTCCACTTCCAGAACAAAAATCTACAGATAATGTACTCACCCCCTTGTCATCCAAGATGTTCATGTCTTTCTTTCTTCAGTCATAAAGAAATTTTATTTTTTGAGGAAAACATTTCAGCATTTTTCTCCATATAATGGACTGCTATGGTGCCCGGAGTTTGAACTTACAAAATGCTGTTTAAATGCAGCTTCAAACAATCCCAAATGCAGTTGTAAATGATCCCAGCTGAGGAAGAAGGGTCTTATATAGCGAAACGATTCGCTATATAAGGTTATTTTCATTAAAAAAAAAAAAAAAAACATTTAAATACTTTTTAAATCTCAAATGCTCGTCGTGTCTTGCTCTGCCTGAACTCTAGTGTATTCTAGTTCAAGACAGTTAGGGTATTTCGAAAAACTCAAAAATCATTTCAAAATCATACATAGCTGCAGAAGTACCGACCCAGTCTATGCAAAGTGAAAATGCAAAGAAGATCAAACACCCTTAACAAAAAAGGTAAAACAGCGATATAGGACGATTTTGAAATTGAGGGAGAACATGAGATGGGAGTTTTTCAACATACCCTAACTGTCATGAACCGGAAAAAAAAAAACAGTTCAGGGGACTCAACCAATCATTATGCTAGGAAAGACCCTTCTTCCTTGGCTGGGATCATTTACAATAGCATTTGGGATTGTTTGGAGCTGCATTTAAACTGCATTTTGGAAGTTCAAACTCGGGCCACCATAGAAACAAACTTAAAACAGATTTTTCATTTTGGATGACAAGGGGGTGAGTACATTATCTGTAAATCTTTGTTCTGGAAGTGGACTTCTCCTTTAATATAGGGACCCCCTGCTCTGCACATTTGCCATGTTTCCCTTATTCAACACACCTGATTGTGATCATCAACTCATAAGAAGAGAGCTCCATGACCTGAACTTAGTGTATCAGATAAAGCCTTCTACACACTGCACGATTTTAGCAATCCTATAAGATCGTTGCTGATCACACTGTGCGACATGGATGAAATAAACTTGGGTACAACATGCATGTAGACTGTACGATGATGACACCTATTGACTCGTAGGCTACGACGCACGTTACTAAAGAATAAATGAATGAATGAATGAATGATCGCATTTATATATGCGATAAAATGTCATCCGCATGCACTGGTGGTAAACAAAAAGAGCATAATGAATCACACTTTGGCAGTTGTAGTTTTTATGTGTGCTGAAAAAAAGAGGAAGGAATAACAGCTTGAGGGAACAAGTTATAAGTTTTAGCGTCGCATTTTTATTGGCTGGTCAGTAAACATGGGTCATGGCGGCAAACACGCCGTGTGATGATCAGGCTGAATTTCTGACACTGTCAGAAAATGATCCTATCTTTGGTCGCAAGACTGTGACAACAGCCATCTTTGAACCTCTCTCGCTGTAAGACATGGGGACATGGGACCACAGATTATCAGCCATGATCACAGAAATTGGCACGAATGTTGCACGAAAATCATGCAGTGTGTTTCAGTCTTAAGGGAGACATACAAACTGTGCAGACCGTGACCAGGATTAAAAACCACTGGTCGTAGTCATTTGGAAAACTTTTTTATTATCGATGCAGTACAATATCCAACACTGTAAAATACTCACTCAGCTTTTGTAGATGCTTTTATCACTGGCAGCAGCCTCAGAAGACATTTCTCTGATTTATTATATTTACTCAGTTTAAACTCATCCAGCTTTTCCTCTGAGTTCAGCAACACAAACACCAGAGCTGACCACTGAGAAGGAGACAGTTTAACCCCAGAGAGTTGACCAGCTGTGTCATCTTAATGTACTCAATGATTTCCTGTTCATTGTGAGATCTGCTTCTTGTCTTTTTTAGTAGACAATGTAAGAGAGCGTGACTGGACTCCAGTGAGAGACCCAGAAGGAATCTGAGGAAAAGATCAAGGTGACCATTCTCACTCTTCAAGGCCTTGTCCACTTCACTCTTCAGTAAATCGGTCAAAGATGATCTAAACATGCTAACAAATCCTATTTGTTTGAAAAAGCAAAGAAACACATATAAAGCAGCAAGAAACTCCTGGATGCTCAGATGTACAAAGCTGTACACCTTCTCCAGGTGCAGCCCAAACTCCTCTCTGAAGATTTGGGTACAAACACCTGAATACAATGATGCATCTCTGACATCAATGCCACAATTTCTCAGGTCCTCCTCGTAGAAGATCAGGTTCCCTTTTTCCAGCTGTTGAAAAGCCAGTTTTCCCAGTGACAGGATATTACTTCTAGCCTCTTTAAGATTAACATCACTTTTCCCATCGTACTTCAGAGATTTTAATTTGAGCTGAAAGATCAGGAAGTGTGTGAACATTTGAGTGAGTGTCTTGGGGATCTCTGCACTCTCTGCTTCACTTAATATCCTCTCCAGAACAGTAGCTGAAATCCAGCAAAAGACTGGGATGTGACACATGATGTACAGGCTTCTTGTTGATTTGATGTGTGCAGTGATTTTACTGGCTAGACTCTGGTCATTTATCTTCTTCCTGAAATACTCATCCTTCTGAGGATCATTGAACCCCCGTACATCTGTAACCAGATCCACACACTCAGGAGGGATCTGACTGGCTGCTGCTGGTCGAGAGGTGATCCAGAGGAGAGCAGAAGGAAGCAGATTCCCCTTGATGAGCTTTGTCAACAACACATTCACTGAGGCTGATTCTGTTATATCAGACAAGCTTGGATTGTTTAGGAAATCAAGAGGAAGGCGACACTCATCCAAGCCATCAAAGATGAACAAGACTGTGAAGTCATCAATGTTTGTTGATCTCAGTTTATTTGTATGTGTAAAAAAATGATGAATCAGGTTCATCAAACTGAAATTCCTCTCCTTTATTAAATTCAGCTCTCTAAAAGGAAGTGGAAATATGAAGTGGAGATCCTGGTTTGCTTTTCCTTCAGTCCAGTCTAGAATAAACTTCTGCACTGAAACTGTTTTTCCAATTCCAGCAACCCCTTTAGTCAGCACAGTTCTGATGGGTTTATTTTGTCCAGGTAAAGGCTTAAATATGTCATTGCATTTGATTGACGTTTCCAGTGTCTCTAGTCTCCTAGATTGTGTCTCAATCTGTCTCACCTCATGTTCATTATTGACCTCTCCACTCCCCCCTTCTGTGATATACAGCTCTGTGTAGATCTCATGCAGAGATGTGGAGCTACCCTGATTTGATATTCCTTCATGTATACTCTGACATTTCTCCTTTAGTCTGGATTGGTGTTGTTTCAAATAAAAAGGGGCAAGTCCTAAGGGGCAGAGGAAAATGGAAATCAAAAGAAAGGTTTAATTTTCCTAATTTCAATGTAATATATAAATAATCCGTGGATTGGTCTAGTCAGCATTAAAAAATATGGTCATACTTAAACAGTCCTGCTAAATGTCTAAAAAAGGTATTAAAATGCCTGATTTTATTGTTTTAGACTCTCATCAACTGCTATGTATAAATAGCTGCTAAATTTCATTATTATTTTTTAAATCCTAAAATCTCCTAAATTAATCGTACATTTATGTAATGGAAAAATGACTCTGAGCTCTTACTGGTCTGTAGTATGTTAGCAAGGTTTGTCTTGTTCATCTTCCTTAGGACATTCAGGGTGATCTGCAGAAGCCCCTGTCTGACTCTGCTTTCACCTTCATCCACCTCCTCCTCCTCCTCTCTCTCAGAGCATTCTGAGTAATCTGGGCTCAGAACTCCCTTGATCCTCTTCAGCTCCCCCTTTATCAGAGAGATGATTTTGTGTTCAAGCTCCTGAAATTGGTTTTAAATAACACAGACATTAAAACAAGGTACCTAATGAATCATAAAAAAACACTTCTGTAAAGCCTCAAACAGCAGCATCTACAGTTCTGACATGTTGGAGGCAAAAAGATCTCAATAAGGTGCTTCAAATCCTTTTATGCATCCTCAAGGCACATATTTGACCACAGGTGTCACACAGAAACTGACTAGATGTTGTTAAAGGAGAAGTCCACTTCCAAAACAAAAATTCACATATACTTGTACTCACCCCCTTGTCATCCAAGATGTTCATGTCTTTCTTTTTAAGCCACATTTAAACTGCATTTTGAAAGTTCAAAATCGGGGCACCATATCAGTCCATTATATGGAGAAAAATCCTGAAATGTTTTCCTCAAAAAACATAATTTCTTTATGACTGAAGAAAGAAAGACATGAACATCTTGGATGACAAGGGGGTGAGTAAATTATTTGTAAGTTGTTGTTCTGGAAGTGAACTTCTCCTTTAAACCAATACTCTGTCTAATAGGGAAATCAAGAACCATAAAAACCCAAAAGTTCCATGTAAAGAAAATTACAGAATTACAGAATTAAGTGCAATTTTAGTGAACCCAACAATCCAAAGTGCTTTTGAGACTCAATTCAGTTCGGGGAAGTGAATTAACAGCATGCTCTTTCACCCTCAATACTAGGGATGGGACGATAAATCGATTTGTCGATTGATTCTGAGGTCTTCCGAATGCATTGTGATTCTCTTTGGAATCGATTCTGAGCTTAGATCTTAACACTCTAATCTAGTTTTTATCCGCACACTCAAGCGCTCACGAAGAAGAGTTTCTAGGCTGTTTCTAAAGCAAGCTGTGCCATCTGCTGTTCAAAACTAAGCTCAGAATCGATTTGAGAAAGAATCACGATGTGTTCTGAAATCTCAGAATCGATGCTGAATCATTTCTCAATTCGGGTTTCAACGATTTATTGTCCCATCCCTACTTAATACTACAACTGAGGGGTCCTTGAGCAAGACGCACCCCGAACCCCCAATTGCTCCATAGGTGCTGCAGATGGCCACTGCTCCAGCTATGTGTTCACTACTGTGTGTATGCTCTTGAATGGATTAAACGCAGAGCACAAAATGCATCACTTTTTTATCTCCAGATTCAGGGGTGTCCAAACTCGGTCATGGAGGGCCACTGTCCTGCAGAGTTTAGCTCAAACACACCTGTCTGGAAGTTTCTAGTCCTATGCCTGGTAAGACCTTGTTCAGGTGTGTTTAACTGGGGTTAGAGCTAAACTCTGCAGGACAGTTGCCATCCAGGAGCAGGATCACTCCAGCACAGTAAAGCGACTCTAGCACATTCCAAAGACTGTTGAGCTCAGGACTCTGTGGTGGCCAGTTCATACATGAAAATATTCCTCATGCTCACTAAACCACTATTTCACAAATTGAGCATGGTGTATCTTGGCATTGTCATCCTATAATATGCATGGCTTTGTCTTCCAACATGGCTGCTTAAAAAATGAAAAGCAAGGCACTGCATCAGTTAGGGTAACAAAAAAAAACAAAAAAAAACAAAAAAAAAAAAAACAAGAACTACAACAACCAAAAAAAAACAAAAACATACAACATGCCAGAAACTTGTTAATCAGTGTAATAATGATTCAATCCTAAATTCTTCAGTATTTGCCAAGGAGTGTCTGTCTGTCTGTCTGTCTATCTATATATGTCTGTTATATGTATGTATGTGTGTGTGTGTATGTGACCACAAAACCAGTCGTAAGGGTCAATTTTTGGAAATTTTGATTTATATATCATATGAAAGGTTAATAAATAATCTTTCCATTGATGTTTTGTTAAGATAGGACAATATTTATTCGAGATAGAACTATTTGAAAATCTGGAATCTGAGGGTGCAAAAAAATAATGAGAATATCGCCTTTAAAGTTGTCCAAATTAAGTTCTTAGCAATGCATATTACTAACCAAAAATTAAGTTTTGATATATTTACAGTAGGAAATTTACAAAATATCTTCATGGAACATGATCTTTACTTAATATCCTAATGATTTTTGGGATAAAACAAAAATCTACAATTTTGACCCATTCATTGTATTTTTAGCTATTGCTACAAATGAAGAGTTCAGATGCAAAACCAGCTAAAAGCCATCTCGGTCAAAAATGAGATAATGATACTGAGTGAATGCTCCTGACACATATCATTCGTCCATCAAACACACCTGCCTGGAAGTTTCTAGTCCTATGCCTGGTAAGACCTTGTTCAGGTGTGTTTAACTGGGGTTAGAGCTAAACTCTGCAGGACAGTGGCCATCCAGGAGCAGGATTGAACACCCCTGAACAGATTAGTGTTTTAGGTCAGTGGCTCAAACATATTCCTCAAGACCCCCAACACTACACATTTTGCATGTCTCCTTAATCAAACACACCTGCTTCAAGTCATTGGCTCATTAATAGAGACTCCAAGACCTGAAATGAGTGTGTCAGACAAAGGTGACATGCAAAATGTGCAGTGCTGGTGGGCTATCCACCTTTTTCTTCCCGTAAGAGTGGGCACAGCCATCTGTAAATTTTTTGGGTCTGGAATACGTTCTCATCTGTGTCCAGCTATTTTTAGCTGTACAAAACAGCTAGTTTTGCTCCTTGATATTGCAAATTGGTGTCTCTTACCATACAACTTTAATGTATTATTTCTTAATTATGAACACACTGGTTTGTAGTGCAAAAAGTTTTACTATTTACTGCATGTTGTTATTCTTCTCCTTATTTTCCTACAGAGAATAATAAACTGGAAGTTTCTTCTAAATAAAGTTTAATTTACAAAAACCACTGGACTTACAAACATACTTAAAAACACAAGATGTTTCAGTGTTCATCCAAACACCTTCATCAGTTGTTTGGTGCACAGGAAGCAGCTCTGGCAATTTATAGACACAAAGAAGTCACATGATCTAAACCACATGACAGATGTTAGTCCAATTGTGTGCCAGAGAAGATGGTGCTCCAGCAGCTTAAACTGGTGCAAACCGCTGTAAGTCTCCAATGCCTTCTTCTCTACTTCTTCCATATAGAGGTTGGCCACAATAGGAGACACAGGGGAGCCCATAGCACAACCATGTTTCTGTCTATAAAAGACATCTTTATATTTAAAGTAGGTGGTATTCAAACATAGCTCCAACAAAGTGCTCACCTGGTCTGGGTTGAGCTGTGTTCTCTCCCTTAACATGGGGTCATGGCTCAGACGACTCCTGACTGTCTCAGCCGCCAATACTGTTGGCACACACGTGAACAAGGATATCACATCGTAAGACACCATGGTTTCATCACCCTGCAATGACAATCCCCTGATTTTGTCCACAAAATCCATAGAATTATTTACGTGGTGTGGAGTGTTACCAACCAGTGGGGCTAGTACAGTGGCCAGGTATTTTGCGATGTTATATGTAACTGAATTTATGCTACTAACAATTGGTCTGAGGGGGTAATTGTCTGGGGGTAATAAACTGGAAGTCTCACCCATAGGCTTATTCCCGCGTGGGAGAAAAAGGTGGATAGAAACATGGTTAAGAACCACTATAATGTTCAGTTATATAGACATACAAAAACAAAACAAAACAAAAAAAAAACACTCCAACCTTAAATATCGAGTCCAAATGTTTCTGTCCAGTGGAGTTTGATTCTGACAGTGATTCATTCTTGTTTCTATTGGTCGTCGAAACATTGAAATAAATGAAAACATTTGACAACTTGCCTGGATTTTTAGTAATTTAGATAATTAGTTGGTTCAGGTGTATTTAATTACATATACACATTTGGCAGATGCTTTTATCTGTAGTGATTTACTTTGCATTCTATACATTTAATTAGTTCATGTATTCCCTATAGGAATCCCTGGGACTCATGTTAGCTTTGCTAGCACCATGCTCAACTCTTTGAACTACTGAAGTGCTATTAGGGGTGAAACTAAATTCTACAGAAAGGTGGACCCCTAGGAGCAGGCTTGGACCAACATGCTCTAAAATGTCCTCACCTCTGATTAACAGAAGAGTCTGTCTCATTTATGTCAGGTGGGTCACCCATTGATGCTTCACTCTTCATAGATAAACAGCTGTGTTCAGGAGGTCTTCCTTGAATCAGACTAATACACAAACACAATTTTAAAATGTTTTTATGTGTTTAACAGGTAAAGGGGAAAAAGACCATAATGACATTATTTAGATAAAATTCTAACCTGAATAATCATTGTAACTTACATTAGTACTGAACTACGTATATGCTATGTAAGATCATATTCAATATTAAAATGATATTCAATATTACTTAGCAGTATACTTGCAGTAGATATGTTTGTATGCATGTATATACCGTCTGGCCAAAAAAAAAAAAAAAAAAAAATTATTGTCTAGATTTAAATAAGCAAATACCTAAGATTTGTGTATGTTGTGTTTAGTGTCTCAAACAACCATGTTGGAAAATGTACACTTGTATGTATTCAAGGATGGCATTACTAAAATTCATCAAGCTCAATTTGTAAAAGGTTAGCCACAACAAAGTCCTGACCTTAACCCCACTGAAAGTCTTTGGGATATGCTGGAGCTGACTTTACACTGCCTGTCATTGCACACTCTAATACTTTTTGACTTAAAGTTTTTTTTTTTATATATTGTGCATTCATTGTGGCATTGTTTCAACAACATTATGTAACATCACAATAATTATTTCCATCAGCAGAATTAATAAAACAGCATTAATTTTCATGCATTAATTTTTGCCTTGTATTGTCAGTAGGGGGAGTTGAACCACTCCAGCACAGTAAAGCGACTCTAGCACATTCCAAAGACTGAGTTAAGCTCAGGACTCTGTGGTGGCCAGTTCATACATGAAAATATTCCTCGTGCTCACTAAACCACTATTTCACAAATTGAGCATGGCGTATCTTGGAATTGTCATACTATAATATGCATGGCTTTGTCTTCCAACATGGCTGCTTAAAAAATGAAAAGCAAGGCACTGCATCAGTTAGGGTAACAAAAAACAACAACAAAAACATAGTTACCAAAGATACAACATGAAACTTGTTAATCAGTGTAATAATGATTCAGTCCTAAATTCTTTAGTATTTGCCAGGGAGTGTCTGTCTGTCTATCTATATATATGTCTGTTATATGTATGTATGTATGTGTGTGTGTGTGTGTGTGTGTTACGGATCTGGTCGGTGAGCTGCGGACCGCTCACCACCAGATGTCGCTCTCACCTTGTTTTCACACACTGACTGTTAGACCACACCCCGGACTACATTCCCCATCAGCCACTGCTCCTATCACCTGCGCCCAATCAGAGACAGTATTTAAGCCCCGGTCTTCCTGTCACACATTGCCGAGTGTTGAATTGTTTATCTTTCATACAAAGCGTTATCCTGTGTTATTCTGTGTCTAGTTTTCTTGTTTTTGCCTATCGGAACTCTCGCCTGTCTGACCACTCTACTGCCTCGCCCATACGGATTACGTTCGCCGCTGGACTGACCCTCGCCTGTCACGGATTACTCTTGTCTCGCCGTCCATACACCTGTCTGCCGTTGTTTGACCCTGCCTGCCTGACCATGTCTATGTCTCGTCCCAACAATAAAAGTTTGCATATGGATCCGCTCGTCTCTCGTCTCGCTTCCTCTGTTACAGTGTGTGACCACAAAACCAGTCATAAGGGTCAATTTTTGGAAATTTTGGTTATATATCATATGAAAGGTTAATAAATAATCTTTCCATTGATGTTTTGTTAAGATAGGACAATATTTATTCGAGATACAACTATTTGAAAATCTGGAATCTGAGGGTGCAAAAAAAATATTGAGAAAATCGCCTTTAAAGTTGTCCAAATTAAGTTCTTAGGAATGCATATTACTAATCAAAAATTAAGTTTTGATATATTTACGGTAGGAAATTTACAAAATATCTTCATGGAACATGATCTTTACCTAATATCCTAATGATTTTTGGCATAAAACAAAAATCTATAATTTTTACCCATTCAGTGTATTTTTAGCTATTGTTACAAATGAAGAGTTCAGATGCAAAACCAGCTAAAAGCAATCTTGGTCAAAAATGAGATAATGATACTGAGTGAATGCTCCTGACACATATCATACGTCCATCAAATACTTTTACTTCAAACTAACTAAATTCCAGCCTCAGTCCAATCAGAAGTACCAGTACTTACATAGAAACCTATACAAAGTAGCCTGAAAGAAATGCTAATTTTAGAGAAATACGTCAGATGGATTTAGAGGCTTTTGCATCAGAACTCTTCAAATATACCTTTGCTACTTATGACTGGTTTTGTGGTCCAGGGTCACACACACACACACACACACACACATATATATATATATATATATATATATATGTGTGTGTGTGTGTGTGTGTGTGTGTTGTTACACTCCAGATTAGATGATAAAATCTGAGTAACGGATTTAATCCACAACTGTTCTCACCTTACATCAACCAGAGAGTCTGTTTCATTTATTTCAGGTGGTTCACCCATTGATGCTTCCCTCTTTAAACAGCTAGGTTCAGGAGATTTTCCTTGAGTGAGACTAACACACAAACATGGTTTAAAAAAGTTTATCACTAAATCTTTTTTCTTTCTTTACAAGTTTCCCCCAATATATATATATATATATATATATACACTATCGTTCAAAAGTTTGGGGTCAGTAAGACTTGTAATAGTCTTTAAAGAAGTCTCTTATGCTCATCAAGGCTGCATTTATTTGATTAAAAATATAGAAAAAAAACAGTAATATTGCAAAATGTTTTTACAATATAAAATAATGTTTTTTATTTTAACATACTTTAAAATAGAATTTATTCCTGTGATGAAAAGCTTAATTTTTATCAGCTGTTACTCCAGTCTTAAGTGTCACATGATCCTTCAGAAATCATTCTAATATGCGGATTTATTATTAGAATGATCAATGTTGGATAATATCAACAGTTGTGCTGCCAAATATTTTTTGGAACCTGTGATTTTTTTTCAGGATTCTTTCATGAATAACAAGTTTAAAAAGTACAGTGTTTATTCAAAATATAAATATTTTATAACAATGTAAATTATTTATTATGAACTTTTAATAAACTTTTAATTATTAACTTAATACATCCTTGGTGAATAAAAGTATTAATTTCTTAAAAAAAAAAAGAAACAATAAAAATGTACTGACCCCAAACTTTTGAACGGTAGTGTATATGTTGTATGTGTGTATGTATATATATATATATATATATAGATATGTGTGTGTGTGTGTGTGTGTGTGTGTGTGTGTGTGTGTTGTTACACTCCAGATTAGGTGATAAAATCTGATTAACATATGTAATCCACTGCTGTTCTCACCCTACATCAACCAGAGAGTCTGTTTCATTTATTTCAGGTGGTTTACCCATTGATGCTTCCCTCTTCAAACAGCTAGGTTCAGGAGATTCTCCTTAAGTGAGACTAATACACAAACATGGTTTAAAAAAAAGTTTATCACTAAACCTTTTTTCTTTCTTTACAAGTTTCCCCAAGCCCCCTTTTCTTCTTCTTCCTAAGAATAAGTATTTCTTCAATTCAGCCAATCACTGTAACTTAACATTACATGATATGAAGTTCAGCTGATATTTATATCATACATATTTTCATATATATGTGATTATATCTTAATTGATTTTATCCTCCAAACCAGGGGTAGCCAACTTTGGTCTTGGAGAGCAAACTTTGGTCCAGCAGAGATTTGCTCCTCCCTGATTAAAGCTCACCTGCCTGTAGCTTTCTAGAAATCTTTACACATTGATTATCTTGTTCATATGTGTTTGATTAGGGTTGGAGCTGAACTCGAGCTGACATTGGCCACCCCAGCTCTAAACTGTACTCACCTTACATCAGCAAGACAGTCTTTGATTCTCAACAGAGGTGGGTCAGACATTGTTGCAGTGCTCTTCAGAGACATGCGTCTCGACTCAGGAGATTCACTAAATCACTTCCTTGCAACTAAAACTCCTTCTACGGTAGCCGACAGAGCTAAACGTGCTATAAATGAAAAAAAAAAAAAATGCAAATACAAAAAACAACAGCAAATGAAGAAAACATAACACTTTCATCAGTTTGACGAAATATATAGTTAAACCATTGGTTATACAAATAGTGTAAAAAAGCGTTGTGACTATTTTCAGCATGTTTCTGTATTGCAAGTATTTGCAGCGCGTTTCTGCAGTTGGTTGTGTTGTGAGCAGTCTTCCTTATGATTCCCTGTGCCTTTTACGTCATTTAAGATCATAAAATCACATGAAGCATCATACTTAGTAGCAGAACTCACATAACCCAACCCCAAATAATACATTAACCAAAGGTTTAAAGAGGGTGTGACCAGAAAAGTTTGAGAACCACTGCTTTATTGTAACACCATCTAGTGTTGGATGAATGTGTGTCTGTCTCACATTTTACAACCAAGTTTTGAGTCTCTGTGATTTATGGTCACACATACACTTTTAAGTCAGAAAAAAGAGAAGAAAATCAAAATAAACACAATAGGGGTCCAGCACCCCTATTCTGACCCCTATACAATATAAAAGCAGCTGACAACAAGACTAGTGTGGGATTACAAATTTAAGAATCTGTTTAAAATATGCTGATACTATGCATATTTGTTATAGGTTCCAATATAACAACATGAACTGAAAAAATTAAGTATATTGTGACAGTCTAAGAGCAGGCAGCCCAGGCCCTGAGACAGTAACCTTTTGTCTTTATGCAGTTCCTGAACATCTGGCAGGTTTCCCAAGTTAAGTGTGAATTCTAAGCCCAAGGTACAACTGTGCCTTTTGTTTAAGCACCTATGCATTTAAATGACACTTGTATTCTAAATACATCATGGCTGGGAAAATTCTTTAACTGAGCTGTTTTCCTGTACCACATTTGCATGCTTTGTTTAGATTGATTCCACTTTTATGTACTCCTCCCCCTTCAAACCTATATACTCTGCTGTGCTGAGATTTTGTAAGATGACTTTTGATGACTGCAGCGCCATGCAGCGAGTATCTGAATAAAGAGAAACTTCTGCTTCAAGATATCCAAAACGACTCCTGGTTTCTAAGAAAAAAATTCACAACACTAGGAAGGAGTATTTAATACCCAGTGATAGCCTACACTGAGGACACAATAAAAACATTATCTACACATCTGCACATTATCTAATCCTCCCATGTAAATGGTGGATATCCAATGTCCAGCCACAGATTTTTTATGACACTGTAAAAAAATCACCTTAAATAGCTATTCTTTGTTGTACTGATTGATAATGCTAGTTTGTGGTTTTTGAATTGTGGACTTTTTGTGTTTTTATTTTATGTAGCTATGTTCTGCATAAATACTTATTATAGATCATTTAAGGGAGATACTCTTAATGTTTCTTCAAGTGCAGGCGGACACGCCCCCTTGTTTCCGCAGAAACATGCAACACTGCTCAGTTTCACTTTCACTTAAGAACGAAGGACGGACAAGTCTCTGTGCTACAGTACCTCATCCTGGCGAACGCATTTATATAAACAACAGGTACGTGTTTGTAAGTTTTTAAGTGTGAAATACCTCAACAGTTGCTGTACTTTTATCGTTGAATTGCACTGCATTTCCTGTTCCTTATAGTATTGGAAAGCAAGTTTTCTATGTTTGGTGCTCCACTGAAACAGCTACAAGATATCCAGCAACTCTCTATTTTAGTTACCACAAACTGTATTTTGCGATTTATGCTTAATTTGCATAACAAAATACGCTTAACCGATTGTTAACCGCTTAAGCAAGTCTACACTATCGCTAGTGCAGTACTTCTGTTCGTTCTGGCTTGTTTGCTTGCATTATAAAAGAAACATAGGCACTAATTTTGAATATATTAAATGAATAGTATGGAATAAATCTGTTTTATTTTGTTTATTTTACTTAAATTAATTTACTCCTTTTTATTAATTTTTATACAAATGTATTTTTTTTTTCTTATATGTATTTATATGTTAATTTGTCTGTGCACATTTTAGGGTTTTTTTTTTTTCGTTTCCTTGTTTTTCACCTGATATGACAAGAAGGAGGTGTGGCTTTCACATTCAAGCATAGCATTCAAGCACCTTTTTCAACATTTTTTCCCCATTAGTCCTCCAGGTGTAAACAGAGTGTCATTCCACCAAACATTTTTTGTGTGTGTGTGACAGTGTTTGACAGACATAATGGCACTAAAAAGAAATATGTTGCTTCATTTTGTGTTGTACTAACTAATCATTTTTATCTTCCCCCAACTATTTATTGTTTTAGTGTTAAGATGGACGTGAAGGGAATGGTTATTGAGGTAAATGGACTTCCAGACTACCTCAGTGATAAAATGATTGACAAATTAACCATGCACTTTCTAAAGCCCAGTAACTATGGCGGAGAAGTTTTAATAGTGATTTATCCCACTTCCGAAAAAGGCCAGGCTTATGTTGTTTTTGAATCAGAAGAAGGTATGAGACTATGCCTTAATATTTTGTTCTTTATATGTAACTTTAACATCACGTTCCATTACTAACATTTCTTTCTTTTGTTTTTATTTCATAAATTCAATATCTAGTACCAGGAGTCCTGGAACATAATCATGTTTTGGAACTGGATAGTCGGTTTTACCCACTGAATGTTAAAAAGATGCATCAGCCTAAGGTAAAACACTTTTATTGGTGAACCTCACTGATTCACACAGAATTATGTGACTTATAACTTTAGTATGCAACATTCCTCCCATAATCCAGTCATTGCAAATTTTAAGTAATTGCCATTGATTTTTTATCTTCTGAGGGCCCCAGAGAAATAATTCTAAAATTCTAAGTAAATGTTCTCTGAAAGTACTGCTCTGGCACCATCTAGCGGTCAGAAAACTATAACACACAGTTGAAATGATTTTATGAAATGCTTGATTTTTTGATGCACTGATAGTATTAATGCACTGAATGCATTTTGAAATAATGATTTATTATTTGTCAAGACTTAGGACTAATATGACTAAAATAGGAATAACAATTGAAAACAATTACAAATGTACATGCATTCTTCTTGTTCTTTCGGTTCACATTCTTGGCACCTTTTCTTTAATTTTCTGTTCCAGACAGATAGCTTTGTTTGGACGCCATAGCCATATGTCAATATGCATGTAATTTTCTGCCGCATGCACCACAGAAATCAGAAACATTTAAATGCATAGAAATTGTTAAGTATTAAAAATTTCCACATGATTCCGGTTGAATCTGCATACAATCATGTTTACAGTGTATAGTGATATGCTATTTAAATAATCTTTGAGAGCAAGAGGGCTCCTTGTTGCCCCAACGCAACTTGAGTTCTTTGCACTTTGCACATGTTAAAAAGGTTCCTTAACATGCTTATGTCCATATTATTTTCTCAGTTGGACATGCCAGCCGAAGCAGTCCTCGATGTGAGGATGTTCTCTAGTCAGAAAAGCGTCCGAAAGATTCTTCATAACCATGGCTTTCAGGTGACAGAGATCAGCCCAGGACAGCTGCGTTTGGAGGGAACCTTTCTTAACCTAAAACGCATCCGTCCTCAACTCATGAAACTTCTGGCTCTGAATCTTCAAGAAACCCACCAGCAAAGAACACCTACATATTACACTAATGGCTACTCCTCAGACTCTGTCTTGAGAACTAGTGACTATGAATCTAGATCTCACTTTTCATCGAGGCACAGTCACAACAATGGCCAGTCAAAGTATGCTGTGGGTGGAAGACCACCTTCTGGAATAAACTCAAGATCCCCAGAGTCCTCAAACAGGCAGTCACTCATGCAGGTTGCCTCTCCACTGGATGTTAGTTTAAGTGCAGATAGTTCCTTTAGCAGTCCCACCGAGAGCTATGAGGATTCCAGCACAAGCACTCGACGGCGGAATCCCTCGTCTCCCAGGAAAACTGAGGATTCTTTCCCTGTGGACCCATATATGTGGGAATATATAATGCACTTCAAGAAAGATTTTGTTGAAAAAATAAAATCTGATCACCACACTCATATTAACCATGCAGATGATTCAGGGGTTGTTATGGTTAAACTTTGGGGAGGATCCTGTAAAGAAGCAGGTGAAGAATTGCGTGAATTTGTGCAGAAGATCTCCTCATCTCTACGCACACAAGAAATAGACCTGAATAAACATGACAGCAGTCAAAGAAGACTTATTACTGAGAAGGCTTACTCATTCCAAAAAATCTATAATGTTTTGATTAGGCAGGAAGATAACATTATTAAAGTGGTGGGGTCATCAAAAGACAGTTACGAAGCGAAGGAAAGGCTTCTTGGACAGGAGGTTGGCAATGCTCTGCCAAGACACTTTACAAGGAACATTCTGCGACGCAGCAAGTCTTTGCCAAGACAAAAAACAAGAACAAGAGAAGAGAACCTGGACTTTCTAGGAAATCCTGATGTTTTGCCAAGCCAAAAAACAAAGACCACAGACAAGAACCCAGACTTAGGACAAAGTCCTGATGCTCTGTACGCTACTACTGTTAGTAGCTCCTCTGCCTCACATTCCCGAACAGACTCTCAGTTGCAGCAAGAGGTAGAACAGGAAAGAGGCCGCACGGCCACTAAATCCACTGCACAATGTGGCAGGGCACAGAGCGCTTCTCGATTACAGAACAAAAATAAAAACAAAGTTAAACAAGAGCTGCCAGCTTATGATCAGCAGGATTTGCCATCCTCTCATGAAGTTCAGACATCTAAACAAAAGCCTAAAATAAAAGCTTCTCTTACACCTGTTAATAATTTTTTACACAAAATGAAATCTTCACCCTTTTCAAAATGACTGAATCTAGTACATCATTAATTTATCTCATGGCTTAAATAAGTAATTACTTCGCCACCACAAATGAATATGTTTTGTACATGAATGTGTGTAGTATGAATAGAATATGGACGTACTACATTCACCATGTTGTCATTATCACATGACTTTCCAGTGTCAGTTGCATCGCATCAGTGTCCATCATATGCACACTTCAGAATAACACCAGCAGTAGTAGGGCATCCAGGTACTTTTTGCCTACATTTTTATGACTATTGTGGCTTCAGGCGTACTTCACAGAGTATCTGTGCAATCAAGTTAACGATATAGCTGGAAATTAAGTGGTGAATGGCATCAGTTTGATTGTTCCAAGATGGTGGTCTCATCTAAGTGCTTGGAGCGGTCGAATGGGGCATCTATACATATCTATGCTTGTGAATACCTTTACTTTAAGAAAGGGATGAGACTCTATTCCAGGGTTAGCGAACTCCGGTCTTGGAGAGCCGCAGCCCTGTAGAGTTCAGCTCCAACCCTGATATAACTCACCTGCCTGTAGCTTCCTCGTAACCCCTCAGACCTTGATTAGCTTGTTCAGATGTGTTTGATTAGGATTGAAGTTAAACTCTGCAGGACTGCGGCTCTCCAGGAATGACATTTCGCCGTCCCGCTCTATACTGACAGTGCTACTTGGCTAAACCAGGGGTGTCCAGACCTGCTCCTGAAGTGCCAACATTATACACAGTATAGCTCCAACAAGTGAGTCCAAACACCTCGAATATCTGGTTCAGTTGTTTCACTGGGGTTGGAGCTAAACTCTGCAGGACAGTGGCCCTTTAGGAACAGGTTTGGATTCTCCTGGAGAGGGTGCTCGCTGCAGAGCCAGATGGGAGGAGCTGGAGGTAATGGGTGGAGATAGACCCCTAACCACACTCTAACCCTACCCCTTACCCTATCCTAACCCTAACTCCACCCATTAGTTCACACAGAGGTGGAGCTGGACATCCAGAGAGGGGGAGCTGGAGGCCATTCGGCTCTGCAGTGAGCAGTACTTGTTCTCCTGGCCTAATCACATCTATAATATTTAAATTGTACTTACTCTTGAGCACTTTGCAACAATCACTGTGAATGCTTTGTAATTAATGCTTGCTTCAAATATACAACAAAGAAAATCAGTTGAATATCTTATATTCAGTGTCGTTTACCTGTCTAGTAATTTTTCAGTATTTGTGCTTCACACTATGTTCAGTCCTCTCCTGCATTGCTGAATTGTCAAGACTCTCGTTCATTACCATGGAGACACAAGGAGGAAGTGTCTTTTTCTGCATTCTACAGGAAGTGAGGCAGGCCCTGTGGTTGATTTAGGGGCTGAGCACCTCCCTGTCAAAAAAAAAAAAAGTACTCAGGCTTTTGTGTTAAACAGGATAGCATGTGAGAAATACACTAATGTGCAGAGTGCTTTTGTTTTTCCTTGATTTTCATGATTTCTGATTGAACATTGTATTAATTGAGAATGTCTATTTGAGTATTTCTATCAGATACAGATCTCTGTCATATACTAAAATCCCCTTTATTTTTTTATTTACTTTTGGTTTGCTATTTAAGAACTTCTACAGTGGTCATTATGATTAATTGGCTGTCTTTTTTAGGTATATGAATGATTCTTTTTAGGCATTTAAATTATTATAGGCATTCATGTGGACACATAGTAACTGTGAAGTTTGTATTAGTTGTACTTTAACCACTGTGACTACTGACTCATATCAGTTTATTTTTACTGTATATATTTGTTTAATGTGTAAAAGTGGAGTAGTCTTAAAGGAGAAGTCCACTTCCAGAACAAAGGTTTACAGATAATATACTCACCACCTTGTCGTCCAAGATGTTCATGTCTTTCTTTCTTCAATTGTAAAGAAATTATGGTTTTTGAGGAAAACATTTCAGCATTTTTCTCCATATAATGGACTTCTATGGTGCCCCGATTTTGAACTTCCAAAATGCAGTTTAAATGCGGCTTCAAACGATCCCAAATGCGGTTGTAAATGATCCCAGCTGAGGAAGAAGGGTCTTATCTAGCGAAACGATTGGTTATTTTCATAAAAATAACACAACTGAAATACTTTTTAATCTCAAACGCTCGTCTTGTCTTGCTCTGCCTGAACTCTGTGTATTCTGGCTCAAGACAGTTAGGGTATGTCGAAAAACTTCAATTGTATTTTCTCCCTCAACTTCAAAAATGATTTCTAAATCATCCTACATCGTTGCAGAAGTACCGACCCAGTCTTTGCAAAGTGAACATGCAAAGAAAACAAAAAGGTGTAAAACAGCGATACAGGACGATTTTGAAGTTGAGGGAGAACATGAGATGGGAGTTTTTCAACATACCCTAACTGACATGAAGCAGAAAAAAAAGTTCAGGGAGAGCAAGACAAGACAAGCGTTTGACATTAAAAAGTAAATAAATAGTATAACACTTATGAAAATAACCGATCATTTTGCTAAATAAGACCCTTCTTTCTCATCTGGGATCGTTTACAACTGCTCAAAGACATGAACATCTTGGATGACAAGGGAGTGAGTAAATTACCTGTAAATATTTGTTCTGGAAGTGGACTTCTCCTTTAAGTCAGCACACAAAATGACATAACATTTTGACTTTACAGCAATAAACTAAGTTTTGAACCTGAACTGCACTCAAGTGTCTTTAACTTTAAACTTCAAATTCTGACTGGCATTCATACACTACCATATTAAATGAACAGAATTTGTAGTCTTACATGTAGTAAATAGAACACAATTTGTAAAGCTGTGATTAACATAAAACAACATGTTAATTTGGATTGTTCCATAGTATTTATCTGATAGTATCACTGCTGCTCCCGGCACCCCTTTTATTTCTCCATAAATGGCATGCTGTGCGTCCTTTCCTGTCTGTCTGTATCTCGTTTGGTCCTGTTGTTTATGGTTGTGAGTGGGTTTTGCAAGAACGGAACAGATCCTAGATTAGTGCATGTGGGCAGTGAAACTCAGTCTATGTGAAAGATCTAGTTCTTGACAGCAGTCTATGATCCACACTCCCCCATGATTGCAGGACCAGAGGAAGTGGCTGGGCTTTCGGAAATGCCATTCATAATCACTTATAGTTTATTTGATGGAATACACAATTTCAGTTTAACTAAACCATAATGTACATTTAAAAAGCCAAACTATGTGTTTATGTTATGAAAGGTTATGGATGGCGAAGGACTGAGTAAAATCAAGGTTAGTTAGCAGGACAGAGGTTTTGTTAAGGCTGTGGCTGCTTACAGGGTCTGTGGTAGCTTAGGAAGGTGTGAAATAGTCTTGTGTGTAAAGATAGTTCCTTCTACCACATGTGTACAGAAATACACGCATACATATGCAGATGTTCTCTAGAACAGGATGACATGCTGGAGCCTGCAGACCGCAGTCATCACTGACTTCACTCAGCTCAGCCTCAGATCATGCAACGACAAAGATGTAGGCCACACCCACTCCACATTTGTCTCCTCTACCGGCTTAGAGAGGACGGCAGTCAGTGCTGGGTTCCTGTGCCTTTCTTGTCACCTTCCACTTTTCTCTCCATCCAATCGTCCTTCAGATCCTGCAGGGATGGCGGAGCTGGAGGGCTTGGAGTTTGGAAAGTCAGACTTTGTGCTTCTAGACGAGGTGACCATGGAGCAGTTTATGGAGAACTTGAAGTTAAGGTAAGAGCATTTTACATGAAGTGTATAAAGATTCAATGGACATTATGTACCTGACAAGACGGCAGTGAACGTGGCCTTCAGAAAGATTACTTGGTGTTGATATTGAGTGATATTTAAGGTATTTAAACTCAATTTGGGAGCTTTGATAAATCATTTTTACCTGTAGAACTTAACTTGTGAATTCTGTTTCACTTTCAAAGTGAGTATTTAAAGTCTCATTTTAAGTTTTTTAGTGCCTACTTGATTTTGACCACTCCCTTCTTGGTAGACAATGCCGTGACGGCAAAATGACACATTTTTAGAAGAAAAAAGTGGAGGGGAAACAATGTGTCATTTCGCTTTTGACTTTCCCGCTCAACGCTGAAATATTAATTTAAATGGCTGACATCAACCGCTTAAGAGACAAAAAATTACATCTTATCATGCCTTACAACAGCTGATCATGGCCAGCCAGTAGAATCTTAGCAGCTCTGATGATGAAATCACAGGTTTCAAGTTCTTCTTTCCTTTAACATACAGCATTTGCACCTAAGTGCCACATCTGTGATGTCATTGGTTAAACCCGGTTGAATCAGATGACCTTTTCACAAGACACTTTATGAGTGTGATGTCAAAAAGTTCTCAAAGTTCCATTGCACACTTGTTCTATCTGTTGCTTACACCTCTGAAACCTCAAGAAAAAATGATTTCATTTCTGGTCCATTCTGCGTGTTTTATCAGCTGACGTATGACCAGGCCTCATGTGATTGTACCACACATCAAAACACTACTAAGTTCATAATTTGCTGTGGGAAGGCATCCTACAAATTGAATCCTTAAATCTTACTACTACTATGTCTTATTGTTTGAATTATATGTAGACGTTAATGTGGAAGTGCTTGTTTTGAAAGAGCATAAAAAATGTATCGTCTCCAATGATTAATGCATTTTAACTTCGGACCGATGTATTTTAGCTGTACGGCAGGAAGAGATAGCGTGTTAGTGAATATGCTTAACCAAGATTACACTATATTTTATGTTGACTAAAATTCAAAAAAGTGAGTCATCTTGAGCCCTATTACACTTCCTGTTCTCACTTCCCAGTGCCGTATCACTTCCTGCTGAATACGGGTGTGTGACATTGAGAAACATACTGTGGCACTTAATACCTAGATTAATGTCAAGTTATGTCACTTGTTTCCCTTTGTTTAAATTTAAATTATAGTAATCTCTTGCATTATGATATTTGATAGAGGGATGTGGTTTATGATGTTTTATTATTATAACATTACCTCAAATTCAGGATGTGTTTCTATCTGTAACTTCATCTTAAACCTCTGATTAACTGAATCCCACCACACCTTACAGTAATACCGTAATGCATCCATCATTTGTTCTTTGTGTCTGTTTATTCACCAGGAACTAAACCAAACCAGCAGATGTGATGAAAACAATGAGTCTTGTTAAAGATGTTTCTGCTGTTCAGCTTGACATGCGTATTGTTCACAGTATTGTTTGTTGTGTTCAGGTTTGAGAAAGGCCGTATCTACACTTTCATTGGAGAAGTAGTGGTGTCAGTCAATCCGTACAGACATTTGGATATTTATGGGAAGGAGGTCATTGAGGACTACAGAGGCAGAGAACTGTATGAGAATCCACCTCACCTGTATGCTGTCGCAGACGCTGCTTATAAAGCCATGAAGAGGCGAGCCAAAGACACGTGCATCGTCATTTCAGGTACAGCAGCTATTAAACACACAGTCACCGCTGAATAAACAAACAAAATTGCACAATGATCAACAATACAAACATCAAACTGGATAACCAGAAGAAAAATGCACAAATGCAAATATCTTATATTTAAGCCTGACATATTTATAATAGTCAGAAAAAAAGTTTATTGAAACTTTAGACAAAATATTTTTAAAAAATTTGTTTTTGTTATGTATATTTGATACATCAGGCTTTTATACTATGAAAATATGGACCTCATAATCAACGAGAAAAAAAAAAAACACCTCAGTTTTATTCAAAGGCCAAATTATTTAAATGGCCGAAACGTAAGATGAAATTCCCATAGCTTGTAAATCAATGAGATCTTTATAATATTTTAGCAGACTACTCACATAAAATGCAGATCAGTTAGGGCTGTCAAGCGAATAAATGTGATTATTGGCATACAAAATAAAACTTTGTGTTTACCTAATATATGTGTGTGTACTGTGTATATTTATTATGTATATATAAATACACAAAGATGCATGTATATATATAAGAAAATTATGTTATATTTACATACAAAATATTGACATGTACATATAATATAAATTATATATATATATGAATATTTTTAAATTACATACATGTATGTGTGAGTATTTATATTATATATTTTTTGTAAACACAAACTAATCGTTTAACAGCCCCAAAAAAAAATATCAGTTGTCGCTCTATATTTCTCAATAATATGTCTTTAGCATTTAAATGCTTATATTAATAAAGCTCTGTAGTTTTTATTATGGAGGGCAAAATATATAATGCAAAAAAAAAAAAATCCTCAAAAGTCTGATGGATTGTGTTTGATGCATGATTTAAAGGAGAAGTCTACTTCCGGAACAGCAATTTACAGATAATGTACTCACCCCCTTGTCATCCAAGATGTTCATGTCTTTCTGTCCTCAGTCGTAAAGAAATTGTGTTTTTTGAGGAAAACATTTCAGGATTTTTCTCCATATAACTGATATGGTGCCCTGAGTATGAACTTCCAAAATGCAGTTTAAATGTGGCTTTAAACGATCCCAAATGGGGCTGTAAACAATCCCAGCTGAGGAAAAAGGGTCTTATCTAGCAAAAAAAAAAAAAAAAAAAGCAGTTATTTCCATTAAAAAATAGAATTTAAATACTTTTTAATCTCAAATGCTCGTCTTGTCTTGCTTATTTTTACAGATTAATTAAAAACCACTGCATGGATTTTTATCATTGTAGGGTAGATTTGTACATACACTGCCAACACACATTAATGTTCAAACAGCATGTAAACGTGAACTTAGCATCCGATGACCCCTTTAACAAAAAAGGTAAACAGTTATATAGGACAATTTTGAAGTTGAGAGAGAAAATATGGTCTGAGTTTTTTTGATATAGTCTACGCAATATAAACATGCAAAGATCAAACACCCTTAACAAAAAAGGTGTAAAACAGCGATATAGGACGATTTTGAAGTTGAGGGAGAACATGAGATGGCAGTTTTTCGACATACCCTAAAAAAACAGGGAGTGTAAGACAAGACGAGCTTTACGAGCGTTTGACCAAAACCTATATATAAAAGGTGGGCCTATATAAAATCTTACTTTTGCTTTCATTTCTTCCATACTGCTTTAAGTGTATCTGTAAAACTGTTAGGAGTGAAGGTTCCATTAAAATCTGTGATAAACCTTGTACAGTGAGTTTGTCCACTGTGCCTCTGATTAGGAAAGAATTAAATTGCAAAACAAAGACTTTACTGTATGGATTAAACAGTTTCAAACAAATCTCTTTGTGTTTCAGGTGAGAGTGGAGCTGGCAAGACTGAGGCAAGCAAGTACATTATGCAGTATATTGCAGCAATCACCAACCCTAGCCAGAGGGCAGAGGTCGAGAGGTCAGTTTCCTGGAGATACCTACAGCTCTGGACTTTCAGGGCTAATTGTTTTTTGTATTTAATTGTGTAAAAGCATTTTATCTATTTAATTGCTTAACAGTATAGTAAAATCAAATTTGTACAACAGATTACTTGAAAATAAAATGTAAAATGTTCGTGTTTAACTGATTATTTTGTAAAGTTTATTTGGGGAAGAAGGCTGAACGTCTGTCATTAGATGGCAGTATGACGCTGAGTTTCTGCTCTATTTACTTGTACCCTGAAAAACACGTGTTTGTTTATACATTATTTTTCCTTATTACTGTACTTGCATCCTACCACAGTGTGAAGAACGTTCTCCTGAAATCCAACTGTGTGTTAGAGGCCTTTGGAAATGCAAAGACCAACCGCAATGATAACTCCAGCCGCTTCGGGAAATACATGGACATCAACTTCAACTTTAACGGAGACCCCACAGGAGGACACATCAATAACTACCTGCTGGAGAAGGTGAGATTTTCAGTGTCGTATCTGTACAAATTAAAATGCATCATGAACATGACATTTGAATATGAAAGTTGACATTGGTTCCTAAAATAACAATTGTTAGTTTTGGATGTGTCGATCGCAATTTCATAAATATACCCTATATTTTTCAGCTAGGTCTTGTAAATAGTGTTTTTACTGAATGAAGAGGGCTTTGTTGTCATGTGTAGGTTATTGTTTACCTTTGCCTGGTTTGTTTACACCGTTAAAGTTTGCCCGCGCGAACCAAATATGGCGCCCAAATAATTATTATTTATTGTTGTTGTTGTTTTTTATTTTATTTTTTAAAGGGGACAGTTTTGTGATATGCTTGTTATTTTTAAGTCTGTCCACTTATTTCAGAATGTTTAAAAAACATTCATATAACAAAGAAATAACATTTTAAACGTTCCTAGCACTGTTTTTTGCTAGCTGAGATATAACAACTGAAACAACAACTGTACAAACATTCCTTAAATAATATTTTAAAATAAAAATGCTTAGTTTTGTGCTGTTTATGTGAATTGTATATGCTTTGTGTAACACAAGTTAGGCCTGCTCTGCTGCTTTACTTCTGTCTGGCTTTGCTTTGTTTTTTTTTTTAGATTATTAGGGAGGACTGAGATTCATATAAATAGGTCTACTGTTTAATATCGAAATGATAACTCAAATGCTTTGCTGTATTTACAGTCAAGAGTTGTCCAGCAGCATGAGGGAGAGCGAAATTTCCACTCATTTTATCAGGTGAGATCTTCATGGTGAATGAGATTACGATATTAGTTACTTTAGGAGTGCCAAATGCATATTAAAACTTTAATAAGCAATTCACATAAATCAGCATTTATATATTCTGTTTATGCAGGTGTTAAGGGGAGGATCTGATGATTTGCTGAAGTCCTTGTGTCTGCAAAGAGATCCTGCAGAATATGCCTACACCAGTCAAGGAGCCGCCGTCACACTTGTACGTACTTGTCCTATGAGAATATTAGTTTATGGAGACTGAATGGATAGCATTCTGCCCTCCTATACAGTTTGTACAGAACTTCTGTACTGTATACCCATGAATAATATTACAATGCGAAATGTACCATACAGTGTTTTTATGTTTCTCAGACTCTTTCTTTTTCTTTTTCCAAATCAAATTCACAGGCGTCCAATAATGACTCCTTATGTCACAAAGCTGTGATGGCAGCACTAAAAGTGATTGGCTTTACTGCTGAAGAGATCATCTCCATCTACAAGATCCTCAGTACCATCCTACACCTGGTCAGTCCCACTCTGTGTGCTCTGAACATGGTTTTCTACTGTTTTTCTGTTAGCTTGACGTCAGTGCAGGGCAAAATAGATGTTTAAAGCAGTGGCTCACTTCTTTTTTTCAAGGCCCTATATGAATGCCCAATATAGTAAAAAAAAAAAAAATCAAATAACTGAATGCTCTTAATGGTTTGCACATTTTTATAGCTGTAGAACATACATTACTTTTTTAATAAAATTTGGTAACACTTTACAATAAGGTTCCATTGGTTAGCATGAGTTAAAGTCCCCCTGTAGTCAAAATTTTTATCCCTTAAAACTGATCTTTGATCATTAAAATGACATATTTAAATGTTTTTTTCTTGTGAAAATAATTTTCTCATGCCTTACAGCTTGAATGTAACTCCACCCCCTTGTCTCATTTACTATACGTGGAACTATGAATATGCAAATTAACCACGCCCCCACACAGTCACACCAGCCAGAGCACCCTGATCCACTAACTGAACTGTAGTAAATGCGATATAATAGCAAAACACGGATAATGACTGACAACTACAGTGGATACTGTAACGTGTTAAAGTTACTTACTTACTTACTCAAAATGCCTTGCAGGCTCGAATGCAGCCTAGTTTGTGATTCAAGTTCACGCCCGCGAGCATATGCGAGTAAAGTGTAGACGGCAATGCGTGAGAGGTGCGTCTGACTCTGGGCTACTTTTACACTGTTGCCGTGGTTAGCGCCTAGTGGTTGTGCTCTAATTAATGCTCTGTGTGCTCTATTAAATGCTCTACTATTTAATATTTGGTTTTGTGCTAATAATCCTATTGGTATATTTTGCATGCTAATGATAGGAGTCTACCCTTTGACGTGATTGGTTACTGAAGTTTGTGACGTAGCAAAAAAAGGCTGTTTCAAACTGCATTTCTGGGACAGCCTTTGGGAGTTTTAAGAAGACACATATTAAGCAATGGTGTTGATTAATGGACTGGCACATGGTTTGTCTAAAAGCATATTAAAAACACCACATAGACAAATAAACAACATAAAAATCTTACTTTTCACTACAGGGGGACTTTAACTACATTAGAACATAAGCTAGCAATGAAAAATACTTCTAAAGTATTATTAATCATAGTTAATGTTGATTCCAGCATTTACTAATACATTATTAAAATGAAAAGTTGATCACATAATGTTTGTTAGTGGACCTGATCTGACTAACAATGAACAGTTGTATTTTTCATTAACGAACTTTAACAAAGATTAGTAAATACTGTACAAATGTATTGCTTATTATATAGTTAACAAATGAAACTTTATTGTAAAGTGTTACCTAAAATGCACATAGATGTATGCATATATCCTATATAATTTATTTTATAATGTATAAATATATAAATATGTATATTTCAGTTTTCACATTTCAAGGTCTAGAAAGCACACTTTCAGAATTCCATCATACAGCATATCCAGGATCTTACATAAAAAAGGCAGTTGTTAAACAAAATAAATTAAGAAATATAATTCCAGCTTGCATCTTTGTATTCAGCAGTTTTAGCTTAATTTAAAACTTGCTTGATCCCCTAGTTGAGAACCACTGCCCTCACGAAAAAGAGTTAATTCAAGTGTGCTATTAGTATACTTCTCTTAAACTAAAAATAGGAAACTATACTTTCAGTCTACTTATGTACTTCTCAGAAATGTGCTTTATGTACTTATCAGAAATATACTTAAAATAACATTTAAGTATACTTGACTTATACTTAGAAAAAAAATCTAAATATATTTGAGCAATACTTGTGCTCTGAGAATCTATGTTTTCATTGTTATACACGAGAGATGCTATTACACATCTTCTGTACAGAATTTCCAAAACACAAGTGAAGAAGAAACCGAAACAGATGCTTCCACACTCTAAAAAATGCAAATACATATTTTCCAATTTTACGACACATTTTGAGCCTCCAATACTAAAAAATGCTATTTTCTTTAAACTAGATACAAACTCTTGTCAGACCAACAAAATTACCGCAAATGTTGTCCCAACTAGTCATACACAATTGTCTGAACAAAGAATTTTATATTGTTGAAATTTTAAGGCTTTGTAAGTTCCCAGTATTGCAGCATGAATAAATTATCCAGTTACTCCTATAGGATTATTGTTTTGCTGTTGGCTGACTTCATTATTGTTAGTTATTTGTTGTACTGTGACGTAAAGATCTCTTCTTTTTAATATTTGCTGATTGCCACCGTTCTTGAGGGTTGTGTATCTATTTTGAGGCCTAGATACTTTCTACCACTTATATCCATTCCCTGGATATGTTAATATTGTAAAATGCTTTACAAACAAAGACAACATTGTTATTCATAGTTATTCATAATGTTTTGTATGTTCAGATATTCATGTAACAAAATATATATAAATTAATACCTAAATAGTAGTATAATTAAAGTATGATTTAAAGTTCACTTAAAAAAAAGAAAAAAAAATGAGTATACTTGTAGTATAAAACTACTAAACTATTAGTTTACTGAGACTATACTTCAAAGTGTACTAAAAATGCATAAAAAAGTATTTAATTAGTAAACTGTCAGTATACCTATAAGTTCACTTTTAGTATACTTGCAGTACAAACTGAAAACATAACGTAAAATAGTACTCAAAGTTTACTACTGTTATACTTAAAGTATACTTTTATATACTAGAAAGTGGGATAATTTAGTCACAAGGAGTATTTAAATAGTACACTTACAAGTATACTACTAGTACACTGATATTTGTATACTTACAACATAAAGGATACTTAAAAATATACTTGAACTTTACTTAAGTATACTTAATAAAATAAACTTAAAGAATACTTCTTTTTGGTAAGAGTGGTTTAAATGCATTGCAATGATATTGTTTCAGGGTAACCTTCAGTTTACCAGTGATGGTGAACATGTCATACTTGTCGGTGAAGACACAGTAAAGCATATTTCTGAGCTGACATCCACAGAGCCTGAGAACACCAGAAAAGCACTGCTGTACCGTACAGTGGCTACTGGAGGTGGTGAGGTCATTGAAAAGGGACACAACGAGCAGGAAGCTAGCTATGGAAGAGACGCTTTTGCCAAGGTATTGTATACAAAAAATTCTTCCTTGTTGTTTTGCCTCATCCATTACCTAGTTATTCTAATTACACAAAGATTTTAAAGGAACACTTTTTTTTTTTTTTTGAAAATAGGCTCATTTTCCAGCTCCCTTAGAGTTAAACAGTTAAATAACCAACTCTGCCAGCTGCAATTCTGCATCTACACAAACTTAGTGCCGGTCACTTTCAGGCACTGCGTAATATCATTGCGCCTGCTGAACCCATGGTACGGCCGCAAAGTTCCTTGATTATTTCACCGGAATAAGAGTATAGTTCCTTGCCATATCAGCCTAGAAAATCACAACTTTTCATTTTCCATAAGTCTTAGTACACAATGTAACTACAGAAGAGTCAAGTTTTAAATAGGAAATGAATAGGTCATTTTTGAGCGAGATGCTATCGGTCTAATCAGATTCAATGATCTATGCTAAGCTATGCTAAATGTGCTACCGCCAGACCCAGAGATCGGCTGGATGGATTTGAAAATGGTAAAACTCAACTGTTTAACTTTAAGGGACTTGGACAATTTCAAAAAAAGTGGAGTGTTTCTTTAAGAGGTATCATATGAAACATCTAATTCAGTGTCATGGAGAGTGTGGAAAATATCAAATTTGAAAGTGTTTTGGTGCAGAAAACTCTATAAGCGAACTTCAGTTGATAAATGTTGGAATGACAACTAAATATATGTCTTTAGTGTATTATATGTTCATATAATATGTTCAGTTGTTATCATTCTGGCATGGCTTTCATTTTTAGGCTTTATATGAGAGATTGTTTGGGTGGATAGTGGGTCGTATCAATAGTGTGATTGAAGTGAAGGACTACAATCCTGCCCTGCATGGCAAAAACACTGTTATAGGTGTGCTGGACATCTATGGCTTTGAGATCTTTGACAACAACAGGTCAGTGTCATTTATACATTGTGTAGTTATTAATATTGCTTGCCATTACACTTCTTCAAATACATGGGGCTTTTTTGGGTGGTTTCAGTGTTTTTTTTTATTTTTTTTTATCCATTTCGTGTCCGCAGCTTTGAGCAGTTTTGCATTAACTACTGCAATGAGAAGCTACAGCAGCTCTTCATTGAGCTTATTCTGCGACAGGAGCAGGACGAGTACCAGAGAGAGGGTATCACATGGCAACATGTGAGTGTATAACACACAAAAATAACCCATACTGAACCTAAAATATAATCCATGCACCTTTTCTCTAAATTGGACTTTTCTTTCTTTTAGATCGAATACTTTAACAATCAGATCATTGTGGATTTAGTGGAGCAGCCTCATAAGGGCATCATCTCCATCCTGGATGAAGCTTGTCTCACTGCAGGGAAAGTCACAGATACTGTCTGTCTAGACAGCATGAACAAAAAGCTGGGCCAGCACCCTCACTACACCTCCCGGAAAGTAAGCGCTCAGAAGAGTTTCCGTTCTTTCTGGTCTCAGAAGTCCTCTGATTGCATCACATACGTGTACATGAATTATGGAACTAAACTGAAACTTCATTTAACCATACTTGTAGTTGCCCAACTTGAACTGCGCTTCTGTAATTTGGCAGCAGGGTCAGAAGGGGGCAGTATTATTTCAAATTTCATGCACATAGAAACAGAAATATGCAGTCTGATACCTGTTGATGCCTTGGCCACTGAAACTCAGACGATTTTTTTTTTCAGCTTTGTCCCGCTGACAAGACAATGGAGTTCAATCGAGATTTCCGTATCCGACACTACGCGGGAGATGTTACGTGAGTGTTTTAAAGTCCTTCGTTTGACGCCTGCAGGTGATGCAAACATGCTGATGGGGAGAGCTTGAAATGCTTAGTCTTTCATTTTAGCAGCTGTGACAACAGCTTTCTCATGAAATGGCAACAGACAAGAAAAAAATAAATAATTTCAGAATTCTTTCTGAAACAAGTGTAGCTGAATCTGAAATGTTTGTATGTTAACAAGGACATATGACAAGATATTGACCTCACTATGCCACTCATTGTGCCATTTAGTCCTTATAAACAAAATGACACATTTAAAACAACAACAAAAATAACTTGTATAATGTGACACAAACAGAATATTCAGCTGTAAATAATTAAGTGCTTGATTTTGATTGGATCATAAAAGATGCAGGATATGATTTTATTGGTTATTCTCACCCACCCAAAATTACAGACATAAACAGGAGAAGAAAAAATATTTTCTTTAGAATAAAATGCATTGATAAATCCTTCACAATAATGCTAGATTCATGTTATTTTAGGGCCCTATGAAATCCGTTTAGTTTTTTTCCAAATTCCATTGTTTCCATTTTAATTTTTCTGGATTCTGTTTTTTAATGGTTAAATTTAATTTTAGTAATTAAAAAGCATGTCTCATCATGAAACGTACACAATTTAACAGCAATTTCTGAAAGTTTAACAAAAAATACAGTATTTTTATTTTTAGTTTTACTTTTACCAAATTCTGTTTTCTATTAATATTCTGAATTCCATTTTAATGGTTTCATTAAATTTTAATAATCAGAAACATATCTAAATAATTAGTTGCATAAAAAAACAAAAAACAATTTTATATATAATACTTTGTATTTACAGTTTTTTTAGTAAATAAATTATTAAATAATTTTTTGGTGAATATTCCTTGAAAATAATGTGTTAATAGTCGTTTTATTTGTAGTAGTAGTACTATCATTACATGAAGTAAATTTTTCTGTCACAATTTCTTCAAGTTAAACCAAACTTTTATTTTGATGTGTTGCTGTGAACCTTCAAGTTTCTATTTGTAAATGATATGACCGCAGTTTTGTTTTTTCTTACTTGAAACAGTAAAATGTTCATGAAGTGACACTCAGAGCAGTTCTAGAGATGTTTATATGTTCACGTATTCATATTTTGAGGAGGTAGAGGGTGAAAACACCAGAAGCATCATGCGCACTTCAATATGTGTATAGTAAACAAAACAGCACATCTGCACCATTCATTCACACACATGCAGAACATGCAGGATTCATATTTAAATAGTTTTTAGTGGCTTAATATTCACAGACACTAATCCATATCACGATTTGTTTAAGTGTAATAACCTACTTTTGATTTATTCATCCAGAATTTGGCAAAATACGTGACATTCCGTGTTATACAGTAAATTACATTTTTGTGACTGGATTCTGTGATTCCATCCGCGTTTTCCACATCTCAGAAATCACAGGGTCCTATTATTTCCGAATTACTGTAATTAACCCGTTAGCGTTCCAGCATACCATTTCCAGGATTAAACAAAACACAAATAACTGTGAATAAGTTGAAATTTTATTAAGCTTTTCCACAAATTTCTATTAGCACTAGCTCTCTAACCAGTGGAAATGCTATCACTGAGGACTTATCTGGGAAAATTACTTGGGCCTTATTTATAAAATGTGTGTACAATTGAATTTGATTCTAATACATTTCATGCATTTTACACTCTCAAAAATGCTGAGTTGTATCAACCCAACTTTGGGTCAATTATTGGGTTAAATTTTTCTTAAATTATTTTTTAACGCAAAGTTGGGTTAGTCTATATTTAACCCAAATTTAAAATGAAACATTTTTTAGAGTGTGTCTTATGTTAAAAGTGAGGAACAAACTGAAGTTCTTATGCTCATACCAACTGAAGAGAATGTGTACAAAATTATTTGCACTTATATACCAGTAATTTTTAACTTGTTAAGATTAATCACAAAATGCATTAATATGAATTTATTATGCACAACAACATAATTAATGCACAAACAAGCAACTTTAAACTGCTTTGTGATAATTGCATCACTGAATTTAAATTAATGTTAATGATTTCCTAAAAAATAATAATATATATATATATATATATATATACATACACGCATGTTGTGTAGAAACTGCATCATCCCTGCCACACATACGTTTTCTAGCATGCTTGGATTTCCTTGCCCAATTATGTCGTTGTACTGAACCATAAAGAGATATTTATGGGCTTTCTGAAGGTGAAGTTGATGCACTTGTATAGACTGGGCTTAAATTTAAATTGAAGTGAACTCCCTTTATAAAGATGGGTGCATTTATAAACATTTTTATATGTTATTTATACATGAGGATCTCATCTGTTCCCCCAGCAGAGATACCTGCAAGTTAACAGGTATTATAGAGAGAAAAAAAATATTTCTCATCCCCGTAAAAAGTCTGAAACCTAAAATGTATTTCATATATGCTATATGTACCTAATTAGCCCCTAAAAAAGATGTAGGACTGAGATTCAAACACTCTCCGTTGTAAATTGGCCCTCAAAAACTTTGATTGGTCATTACATTTCAAAGTTCTAAGTCTAAGAAAAAATGTGTAAAATGTCTAAATGCACATATACAGTGCATATGAAATTGTACACACTTAATGTACATATAAAAATGCTTTATATATCAGTTTTTGTTCCAATTAGCTCCTGGGCTTATATAATGATAATTATGTTTCTATTAAAGGGGTCATCGGATGCTAAGTTCACTTTTTCATGTTGTTTGAACATTAATATGTGTTGGCAGTGTATGTACAAATCTACCCTATAATGATAAAAATCCATGCAGTGGTTTTTAATTAATCTGTAAAAATAATATCCCCTTTTTCAAATCGAGCCGTTCTCAGATGCCTGTCGGTGTGCCGTCACAGCGACAGAGGCCGCTCCCACAATAGTTGATTGACATGAGCGCTTACCTCAGACCAGCTGTCACAGTCCAGTAACTTTCCATGTTTTGATGCCAGAGCAGGGATGTAAGTTGGACAAGAATATCTCCGATTTAGCAATTGAGGTGCTGTGTTGCTGGATGTAATAATGAACATAGTGGTCGTCATTTATTCCCGACATCTGAGCCCCTGAAGATGCAGTAGATTACGTTTGTTTGTGAAACGAATGCGCCTCCTGATCTACATATATCCGACTATGTTCGCGCAAATCATTCATGATCCAGCTTCACTTACAGCAGAAGTGAGTATAAGCATTTTTTCATGAATCTTTGCGATCGCCTTTCCTTATAATGTGGTAGTTAGGAAGTTTAGCGGCTAAACGCGGCTAAATGTGGCTAATGTAAACAAGACCGTCTTTCCACAGAGAGAAGAGAGGGGCGGGGTGAGTAGAGCTCATTTGCATTTAAAGGAACAACCCCTTAGAATGAGATGATTTTTGCAGAGATGATTTTGACAAGGTAAAAAGGGTGTTGTTTTACAAAACCATTGAGAATTTTTTATCAAAGTATATTAGAGACTTTTCATTAAGACCCTAAAGAATCATATCAACTTGGGCATCCGATGACCCCTTGAAAGTCTGTATAACCAAAATAAATTGACCATGACACACAGGAAGCTTCAGTGGTTAAACTAAGTGAAGTAAAAATAGAAAACTGGTGGCTTTGCAATATCAGTGCATTGGTGTAATCACTCCAGAATAAATAGGACAATTAAAAATGATTAAGCAACCAACTTTACAGTTTTTGGACCACTTGAGATAGACATTAACCACTAAACATGGATACAACATTGGAAACTTTTATTTATTTATTTTAATTATTATTATTTAATACCATTATGAGCATTTCTTCAAGAACAAATCCAAGGATGTGACCAGTTCAACACAACCTCTTGTTGTCATCTTGTAATTCTGTTAATTTCAATATTAAAAGGCCTTTGACGTAAGACCTTCGACATTAGAGAACTAGGATGAGTTTCATGTTGACATTATGCGTTGATCTGAAGGTGAAGTTTCCTTAAAGGTTGGAGGATGCAATTTTATAAATACGTAAAGTTGCTGCTGGTGCAGATGTCTGCAGTTTGCTGTACCTCAGCAAAGGCTGTGTCCTCATTTAGAAAATAGCAAGACCTTTTCTCATTGAGGAAAGAGGAGCAAGAGAGAAGCTACTGGAGGGCTTAGCTCTGAAAATAGATGACACATTTTTCACTTCGGTTTCCTTTTCGCTCCTTAATGAGCATGTGCTTAAGTATAACTGTGGAAGTAACTGATTAAAGCTAAATTAGTCTTGAAATAAAGTTTCACAGTGCATGTCCACAATTTCCTTTTATGTTGAAACTCTTCTCAGTTCTGTTCTTCACAAGAGTAAACCGTGAAAGTCAGTAGGAGAAGCCAAGGAGAGAATGGTAAATTTAACATTACTTGGGCGACTGTTCCGAGAAATGGGATGAACTGTGTCGGCAGCCACATGTCACATGCTTGATAATTGGGTCAAGAGTGTAAAGCGCTCAGTCCGTAGCACTGAATGACACTATTATGACAACCCTGCAGTTAAAGCACCGAGCGTGCTCACAATTCTGTGACAATCACTTTGAATCTGTCTGAGAATGCATGGGCCATTCAGATCTGCTAGATGGATGCCTGTCTCACTCTCACCCAGACAGACACACACACACACACACACACACTAGGAAGTTCCCTCAGGATGAAGACTGTCAGAACTGGCATGTCAAGCCCTCAGTCACACTTACAAAATAAAATCTGTGAGATCCCTTAGGCTCAGCTGTGTCAGTGATGGAGGAAGGTCTCGCTAAATATACACCCTGACCAGGCCCTTATCCGACCCCCCCAAACCATGACCTATTTCCCTCACTCTCTGTCGCTCGCTTCCCCTCTCACCTTCTTATTTTATTTATTTCTTTTTTTCCACTTACGTTGTGTATCTCCTTTTATGTAGTCTACTTTTTGGCTATGTTCAGAATAGGATGCCGTACTGTACTAGTCTTACTATTTCTGCAGCATAGTGCAGTGTTTTTTTTTTTTTTCTATGAAGCACAAAAGATAATAAAACAGTGCTTTGCGGCCGTGATTCAGCTAAAACTAAGGGAACTAATTAGTGTAACATGGCCACAGTTTAACTATTTTAGGGAACTAATTTGTGCAAGGACAACTGAACCAAAATAAGTGAACAAATCAATTCAATGTGTCTATGATTGAACTAAATCGAGGGAAGTAATTTGTGCAACATGGCAACGATTAAACTAAAACTTGGAAACTAATTAGTGCAGCCTGGACACAATTTCAGTAAATTAGGGAGCAATTAGTGCAACATGACCACAATTAAACTAAAACTAAAGCCGGGCTCACACTACAGGATTTTTAAAATCCTAACCGATTATGAAATCTGGTTGCAGCGCACACATAAGGAGAATCTTTGCAGATTATCTTCCCTGAAATCTTAAACATGCACACACTACAAGATTTGAAAATTGTGGCGCATCACACACTACAAGATATTATTAAGATTATCATGATGGAGGGAGCGCCTCACGTGATCTTACTCAATAGATCATCATTTCAGCAACTAATGTTTACAAATGTTTATTATTATTATTATTATTATTATTAATTTTGTTTATTTGAATGTCTTGTTATAATTGTATATGTTTTGTTGTAGTTTATAATAAAAAAAAAAACAATACAAAATAAAATAAAAAATGTTTACAAATGTTAGTTAACTGTTATATGCTTTAACTGTTTTATATCTATAGATTTTACTTTAGGCAGGTCGTGATTTGAGAAGGGAAAACTGATTAAACATAGTCTATGATCAACTCATTGTCTGCCGCTGACCGCTTGGTCATTAATTTAAAAAAACAAAAAATTATATTTAACGAACAAAAAAATGCTCCAAACGTTTTTCTAAATTAATTTAATAAAAAACGAGATGAAATATAATCACTTTGCCATTACATACAAAACTGAATTATTTTAATTGCTAAAACAGTAGTATAAGCTGTTGGGAGAAGGGGAAAAAAGATGGGCTCAGGTCGGACTCGGGCCGCATGGAGCATTGCTTTCCTTGCTCCATGCAGTTGTGGTATGTTTTCAACATATTACAGACAGTGTTACTACAAAAACATAAGACGCAGTTTACTCCATCTCCACTATCCAATGGACCGTACAGCAGCTGTTTTGCCGTTGCGCATTGGCTGTTGTGAAAGTACTGACGTAATCATAGCCGTGATCATCCCGATTTAAAATCCTGAATTTCGAACATGTTTGGTATGATCGGGGTGGCCCCGATTTGTGTGAGAACAGATCGGGAGGTGTAAGATTCGATCTGTGAACGTCTCACATTACCAGATAATCCGTGCCGAACATCGGGAACGATCGCAGTGCTCAACAAGATTTTTGCTCCGATTCTCGGGAGGGGAAAATCGGGCTAAAAATCCTGTAGTGTGAGGCCAGCTTAAGGGAACTAATTAGTGCAACATGTTTACAACTAAACTAAAGTAAGTGAACGAATCAATTCAACGTGTCTACGATTGAACTAAATTGAGCAAAGTAATTTATGCAGCATGGCTGTGATTTAACTCAAACTAAGGGAACTAATTAGTGCTATGTGGCAATGATTAAACTAAAACAAGAGAACTAATTAGTACAACGTGGCCACAATTGAACTTAAACTAAAGCAACTAATTAGTGCAATATGGTCACAACTTAAATAATATAAGGGAACAAATTTTTGCAACGTGGCCACAACTGAACTAAAACTAAGTGAACTAACTAGTGCAACATGGTCACAATTGAACAAAAACAAGGGAACAAATTTGTGCAACATGACCACAATTGGACTAAAACTAAGGGAACTAATTAGTGCAATATAGTCACAACTGAACTAAAACAAGGTAACGAATTTGTGCAACTTGACCTCAACTGAACTAAAAGTAAGTGAGCTAATTCGTGCAGTATGGTTCCAATTGAACTAAAACGAGGGAACGAATTGAGCAACTTGACCAAAGTTGAACCAAAATAAGTGAACAAATCAGTTTGATGTGTCTGTGATTGAACTAATTCGAGGGAAGTAATTTGTGCAGCATGGCCATGATTTAACTAAAACGAGTGAACTAATTAGTGCAATGTGGCCACAACTAAACTAAAACTACGGCAACTAATTAGTGCAATATAGTCACAATTTAACTAAAACGAGGGTACAGATTTGTGCAACGTAGCCACAACTGGACTAAAACTAAGTGACCTAATAAGTGCAAAATAGCTATAATTGCACTAAAATGAGGAAACAAATGCGTGCAATGCAGCCACAAGTTAAGTAAAACTAAGGGAACAAATTAATGCAATATGGCCACAACTGAACTAAAAATAAGGGAACTAATTAGTGCAACATGGCCACAATTAGACATAAACGAGGAAACAAATGTGTGCAACTAAAGCCGGGCTCATACTACAGGATTTTTAGCCTGATTTTGCCCCGATTTTCCCCTCCCGAGAATCAGAACAAAAACTCGATTGGTCTTGATGTTCGGCATGGATTACCTGGTAATGTGAGACATTCACAGATCGAATCTTGTACCTCCCGATCTGCTCGCACACAAATCGGGGCCGCCCCGATCATATTAAACATGTTCGATATTCAGGATTTTAAATCGGGATGATCACGCCTGTGATTACGTCAGTACTTTCACAACAGCCAATGCACGACTGTGAAACAGCTGCTGTATGGTTCATTGGATAGTGGAGATGGAGGAAACTGCTTCTTATGTTTTTGTAGTAACTGAAAACATATCACAACCGCATGGAGCAAGGAAAGCTCTGGAGTAAAATCGTCTCAGTTTTCAACATAGTATTTCAACATAGAGTGTATAAAGCTGCTAGCACGCTAGCTAACATATGTAAACATTAGTTGCTGAAATGGCAATCTGTTGCGTAAGATCACATGAGGCGCTCCCTCCGTCATGATAATCTTAATAATATCTTGTAGTGTGTGATGTGCCACAATTTTCAAATCTTGTAGTGTGTGCATGTTTAAGATTTATGGGAAGATAATCTGCAAAGATTCTCCTTATGTGTGCGCTGCAACCAGATTTCATAATCGGTTAGGATTTTAAAAATCCTGTAGTGTGAGGCCGGCTTAAGGGAACTAATTAGTGCAACATGGCCACAATTAAACTTAAACAAGGAAACAAATTTGTGCATATGGCCATGAGGTAACTAAAACAAGAGAATGAATTAGTACAACATGGCCAAGACTTAACTAAAATGAGGGAATAAATTAGTGCAACGTGGCCATTTGAAATAAGAAAATATCAAACTAACTGGCATCTGAAAACAAAAGATCTGTCTTAATTAACCCTTCACAAACAGCTTGATTGACAGGCGATCTGACCAATCATAACGCCAAATGCGCCATTTTGTCAGACAAACAAATAAGAACTTGGAAAAACTGTGTACTGACGTTTTTCCGTGGCTAAAATAAAATACGTTTTGATGTTTATTTGTGTTTTTTTTTTTTTTGTGCTATAAGTAAATAAGACGATCAGTTCACATGTCGATAGATCTAATAAGGCAACACAGTGATCTGTCAAAACACATTAAAGAGCCACAAAAGGGTATTTATTGTTTGAATTTCCTAAAAAATGACAACATTTTAAAGCTGAGACCTTGCGGCGTGTTGTCAGTTTCCTCTTTGCTCCGCAATGTATTTTTCAATGCGTGAGAACATGATTTGTAGTGTGAGAGCAGCACGTAAGTGCAAAATGATGAGCTCATGTAAAAACAATGTAGCATACCACATTGCTGTCTGAGACATGCAGTGTTGCCAAAAATGGAAGTAGTGACCTTTTTTTCCTTCCATATTGTGCTGTACATCTGAGTGTAACCTAAAAAACCTAGGATGAGGACTTGGTTCTATGCATTGTTTATTGGTTGGTTTTTGAGATGTGGGCGTTGCACTCAAAAGTGGATTTAAATGAATGCAAAAAAAAAAAGGTACATTTCCATTTTAACTATAACAGAAATTCAGTTGTATTTATCATGTACTGTGCTAGAACACACTTCCTTCCTCTCTCTTATCATTTGTTCCACAAACTCATCTCCGATTTATCATATGACCATTTCACACTCCATAATAAGCAACATCATACCTCACCATACAGGCGCTGAAAATGAAGCAGATGCATTTGTAAACCTGTATTTTTAGCTGCTATCAAATTATCTTCCTCTATACAGCTGTGACTGAGAATTCTCACTCTTTGGCTTGGCTTATATGTTATACACACAGATTTCTTCCCTCAGAAACCCTCAGGCTTGCTGTTTTTCCCAGACTCTCACCCTGTTTTCAGGAATTCGCCTGGCCTACCGTGTAAAAGCCACGGGGCAGCATCTGTCCTCTCAGAACTGCTTTTACCCCGGTGATATTGCTATTCCACAGCCATGTGGCTGTGCACATGTTTGACAGTGAGTGTGAATAAATTTGTGTGTGTTTGGAAATGTGTAAGCAAATAATGTGCACTTGCATGTATTATGCACTGTTGTTTTCTACTTGACTAAATGAACACGTGTCTATGTACGTGGGTCTGACTGTTGATGTGGCACATCTGCGTTTGCTAATCCGATCCACAGAACTGTAAGAACTCAAGGCTGCTTTGGTTTTGTACCTGGCCAGCACACGCAATACATTCTCTCAAGCTTTTTACCTTTACGTAATCAACAAATCACAGTGAATAGCTGTTTATTGTTTCTGTTTTCTTGGCACAGTTTCCTGGTATGGTATTCTTGGTATTTATGGTCTAGTTTGTTGAAGATAACAGAACTGAAATCTGTATTAAATCCAGGATGCAGTTTGTTCGTTTTGTTTTATTTATTGCATATGAATGCGTTTGGCATAAACGTGGAGTCACATCATGTCCCACTCAACCCTCTCCACCACATTTCCTGTCCTGTGTCTATGAATATGGCAAAAAGGCCAAAGCAAAATGTGTCTAATTATCTTTTAAAGACCTTTCTTTCTGAAGTAGCCATCTGAAGCATTTTGTTCATGTCATGCTGTTCAGATAATGGTGCAGGTGTAGGTTTACCTGCATGCTGTGTGAGTCATCTGTACTTATGTGAGTTGAGTCATGTATGAAAGACTGTTCGCTGAGTGCTTTAACCACTGAGTCAGTCAATTAATGTAATTTCCCTTTCTATTTCAAGCCTTCTGCTGATTTCTCCTTTTACTTTTCTTCTCAGGTACTCAGTTGAGGGTTTTCTTGATAAGAACAAGGACCCACTTTTCCAGGATTTCAAGAGGCTGATGTACAACAGGTAGTATTTTGGAGACTTCAACATTTCAACAAAAAAATAATATTCTATCCTCATTTTTTCATCCTCATGTCTTTTAAAACCTCATGTCTTTTTTGTGGACAAAAATGCACCATGAAATAGTCTGTATTATGACTTGTGTAGTATATTTCAAGTTAATGATGTCTCTTACTAAAAATATAGAGTAGAAAACCCATGAAAGATTTCCGTTATTTAAAAAATCCACATCGTTGTATGCATATTTTGGACTATGGGGGGCGCAGTTATTTTGATGACATGAAATGGTTGCGCTGGATAAGCTACTGGCTATTTTTACCGCAACACAACTCTAAAAATAATTACTGATACAATGACCACGGCTACTGAAAGAGCCTACAGGTGACAACGGATATAAGCATAGGCTTAAACAAATAGCATATTATCAATTTTCCCCACAAGGAGTCTAAAAGCCCCCATATGTCAATAGGGGTGTGTGATGTTGACAAAAAATAATATCTCTATATTTTCTGGGATTTTATTGATAACAATAATTAGTGGTGGTATTATTTTACTGGTATCTTAAAGGGGAAGTCCACTTCCAGAACAAGAATGTACAGATAATGTACTCACCCTGTCTTTCTTTCTTCAGTCATAAAGAAATTCTATTTTTTGAGGAAAAAAATTCAGGATTTTTCTCCATATAATGGACTTCTATGGTGTCCCGAGTTTGAACTTCCAAAATGCAGTTTAAATGCAGTTGTAAACAATCTCAGCCGAGGAAGAAGGGTCTGATCTAGCGAAAAAATAGGTTATTTTCATTTAAAAAAATACAATTTAAATACTTTTTAATCTTAAATACTCGTCTTGTCTCGCTCTTCCTGAACTCTGTGTATTCTGCCTCAAGACAGTTAGGGTATGTCGAAAAACTCGTATTTCGTATTTTCTCCCTCAGCTTCAAAAATCATTTCAAAATCATCCTACATCGCCGCTGTCACGTGGAGAGGGAGACGAGAGGCGAGGGGATCCATGCGCAAGCTTTTATTGAATGGACGAGGCAAAGACATGGTCAGACAGGCAAGGTCAGAACAATAATAAACAGGTACAGCGGAGGGAGGCACAAGAGAAGTCCGTGAGGCTGGCGTGGGTCGATCAATGGCGAACATAATCCATAACGTGCGACTGAAGAATAATCCTTATGACGAGCATGAGTCCAGAAAGGCAGGCGGCTAGACAGACAAAACGAGAAGGCCAGGCGAGAATACTAAACACGGGAAACTAGGAACTCAAAATACTAGGAAACTAGGAACTCGGGATACAAAGGAACACAGGAAACTAGGAACTCGGAAACTTGGGAAACAGTGCTAGCACTAGGAGAGCGCTAAATGCAACTGAAACTAAACTCCACATAACACTCCACAATACTCGGTGCTTGCCGAGTGAAAGTCCGGGGCTTTTATGGGGTTGCTGATTGGCCACAGGTGTATGGCGCAATCAGCGTGGTGGATAGTGGGAGATGCAGTCCGGGGTGTAGTGCAACAGTCGGAGTGTGACAATGGAACGAGAGAGACATCTGGTGGTGAGCGGACCGCAGGTCACCAGCCAGATTTGTGACATAGCCCCCCCCCAAAGAGCGGCTTCCAGACACTCAAACAGAACAACAGTCCAAGGGAGCGGGGGGGCGGGAGCGAGACAGGACGAAGGTTGGAGGACCAGGTCCATGCGGAGGACCTTGTGACTGAGGCAGGACCGACAGAGCATGCGCCCACCAGGGTGGAACGGGAGGCGGAGCAGCCCTCCGGGGCGGAGCAGGAGGCGGAGCAAGAAGCGCAGGAGCCCTCCAGGGCGGAGCCGGAGGCGGAGCAGGAGGCGCAGGAGCCCTCCAGGGCGGAGCGGGAGGCGCCGGGACCCTCCAGGGCGGAACCGGAGGCAGAGCAGGAGGCGCCGGGACCCTCCAGGGCGGAACCAGAGGCAGAGCAGGAGGCGCAGGAGCCCTCCAGGGCGGAGCCGGAGGTGGAGCAGAAGGCGCAGGAGCCCTCCAGCGAGCCGAGGAGAGCAGGGAGGCCGGGACCCTCCAGGGCGGAGCCAGAGGCAGAGCAGGAGGTGCCGGGACCTCCAGGGCGGAACCAGAGGCAGAGCAGGAGGCGCAGGGCCCTCCAGGGCTAAGCAGGAGGCGCAGGAGCCCCCAGGGCGAGCCGGAGGCGGAGCAGAAGGCAGGAGCCCTCCAGGGGCGGAGCGGGAGGCAGAGCAGGAAGCGGGACCTCCAGGGCGGAGCCGGAGGCAGAGCAGGAGGCGCTGGGACCCTCCAGGGTGGGAGCCGGAGGCCCGACCCTCCAGGGCGGAGCAGGACGCTGCAGGAGCCCTCCAGGGCGGGGAGGCAGAGAAGGAGCCGGGGCAGGGCAGATCAGGAGGCCCTCCAGGGCAGAGAAGAGCGCCGGGCCTCCAGGGCAGAGAAGGGGCTCCTCCAGGGAGAGGAAGGAACCCACGCATATACTGGGACCTGGGGAGAGCAGGGATAGAGGAGACAAACAGAAGAGCAGGAGGGGCAGGAGCCCTCCAGGGCTGAGCAGGAAGCACCGGGAACTTCCAGGACGGAACCGGAGGCAGAGCAGGAGGCACCGAGGCCCTCCAGGGCGGAACAGGAGGCGCCAGGACCCTCCAGGGCGGAACCGGAGGCAGAGCAGGAGGCACCGAGGCCCTCCAGGGCAGAACAGGAGGCGCCAAGGGCCCTCCAGGGCTGAGCAGGAACCTGCATAATGGACTAGGACCTGGGGAGAACAGGGACAGAGGAGGCAGACAGAATAAGGGGAGAAGCAGAGAGACCAAAGAATAACGCCGCCTCCCTAGGAGGATCTACAGCCGAAGCTGACACCTCAGGAGGCATTGGCGCGGCTTCTCCGACAGGGAAGGCCTCTGGAGCTGACTCGTGGTCAGACGGGGCCTCTGGAGCAGACTTGAGACCAGACAGGACCTCTGGAGCAGACTTGAGACCAGACGGGACCTCTGGAGCAGACTTGAGACCAGACGGGACCTCTGGAGCAGATTTGAGACCAGACGGGACCTCAGGGGCAGACTTGTGAACAAACGAGACCTCTGGGGCAAACTTGTGAGCAAACGGGCCCTCAGGGGCGGACTTGTGAACAGACTTGACCTCAAGAGCAGACTCAGGGGCGGACTTGTGAACAGACTTGACCTCATAAGCTGACTTGTGAACAGACGAGACCTCTGGGGCAAACTTGTGAGCAAACGGGCCCTCAGGGGCGGACTTGTGAACAGACTTGACCCTAAGAGCAGGCTTGTGAACAGACGAGACCTCAGGAGCGTAGTGTGCAACCCATATACTGAGAATGGTAATCGCCATCACACTGGCAGACATAACGTGACAAGACTCTGGGAGGTCGGACGAGACTTGACAGGACTCTTGATGATCAGACATGTCGTGACGAAACTCTGGACAGACAGTGGAGCTGTGACGGGGCTCTGGGAGGTCAGACGAGATGTGACTTGGCTCTGGACAAACAGACGAGACGTGACTTGGCTCTGGACAAACAGACGAGACGTGACTTGACTCTGGGACAACAGCTGTAACCTGACTTGTCTTAGGAAGAGTAGCTCTGACTTGACTTGACGCAGGAACGAGTGCTGTAATCTTGCTTGACTCTGGAGTGGCAGCCATATCTTGACTAGACTCAGAAACAGCAGCTGTAACTTGACTTGACTTAGAAACTTGACTTGACTCAGGAAACGCAGCTGCAACTTGGCTTGACTTGGAAACTTGACTTGACTCAGGAAATGCAGCTCAGTGACTTGACCTGCGTGGCCGCCATTTGACAAGCGGGTTGAGCAACCGGCATCACCGCGATGTCGCGTTCCTCCTCCGCGACACCCACAGTAAAGGGCGAGCCCACACACAATAGTGCAAAGTCCAAAAAAGCGGCTAATCAAAAGCGCGGACCCTCGCGTCTCAGCCTCCCCCTTAACGGCTGGTTTACTCCATCACAGAAAATCTTAATGATAACACAGTCCGGGAGGGTGGAATAGTTGGCAATGGCCAGAAATTCTCTTATGTATTGTTCAAGTGATCGCGGTCCTTGTTTGAGATGGAATAACAGTTTGTTTATGTCCATACCTGTGTGTTGTCCGTGGTAAAAGCTGCTGGATCCTGTTTTGACCGAGTATTCTGTCACGTGGAGAGGGAGACGAGAGGCGAGGGGATCCATGCGCAAGCTTTTATTGAATGGACGAGGCAAAGACATGGTCAGACAGGCAGGGTCAGAACAATAATAAACAGGTACAGCGGAGGGAGGCACAAGAGAAGTCCGTGAGGCTGGCGTGGGTCGATCAACGGCGAACATAATCCATAACGTGCGACTGAAGAATAATCCTTATGACGAGCATGAGTCCAGAAAGGCAGGCGGCTAGACAGACGAAACGAGAAGGCCAGGCGAGAATACTAAACACGGGAAACTAGGAACTCAGAATACTAGGAAACTAGGAACTCGGGATACAAAGGAACACAGGAAACTAGGAACTCGGAAACTTGGGAAACAGTGCTAGCACTAGGAGAGCGCTAAATGCAACTGAAACTAAACTCCACATAACACTCCACAATACTCGGTGCTTGCCGAGTGAAAGTCCGGGGCTTTTATGGGGTTGCTGATTGGCCACAGGTGTATGGCGCAATTAGCGTGGTGGATAGTGGGAGATGCAGTCCGGGGTGTAGTGCAACAGTCGGAGTGTGACAATGGAACGAGAGAGACATCTGGTGGTGAGTGGACCGCAGGTCACCAGCCAGATTTGTGACAGCCGCAGAAGTACTGACCCAGTCTATGCAAAGTAAACATGCAAAGAAGATCAAACACCCTTAACAAAAAAGGTAAAACAGTGATATAAGACAATTTTGAAGTTGAGGAAGAACATGAGAGTTTTTCGACATACCCTAACTGTCATTAACCGGAACAAAAACAGTTCAGGCAGAACAAGACAAGACGAGCGTTTGACATAAAAAGAATACATTTTTTTTAATGAAAATAGCTGATTGTTTTACTAGATAAGAACCTTCTTCCTCGGCTGAGATTGTTTACAAGCGCATTTGGGATCGTTTGAAGCCACATTTAAACTGCATTTTGGAAGTTCAAACTCGGGGCACCATATCAGTCCATTATATGGAGAAAAATGCTAATATGTTTTTCTCAAAAAAACATAATTTCTTTACAGCTGAAGCAAGAAAGACATGAACAACTTGGATGACAAGGGGTGAGTACATTATCTGTCAATTTTTGTTCTGGAAGTGGACTTCTCCTTTAAATGTGGAATTAAAACCGCCAGTAGGTGGCATCAAGTCACAGTTATTAAGTGAGTCAGTGCAAAACGAATCATTTAACGGTTGAATCATTCAGAAACAAAACACTGTCATGTTGCTCAGAGACGCAAAACAGTGCTGTGGCTGTGTTTGGAATGATTTTTGTTGGCATAATAGAGCAAAAACAGGTGTCTGAAGCGTAAGTCTCTTAATTCTTGTCTATTGAACTGTTGTAAAAAAATCAATATCACATTTGTAATCATGGTAATTTTTGGAGAAGAAAACGGCACTCTTCATGTGATATTTTTAAACTATATAAAGTGGAATAAATCTATACATTTTCTGTCGCCATGTCTTGAATTTGTGATCATTCGAAATGTACTTTAATAGACTGAATCATGCAGTGAAAGAGTGCTCTGTTAATGCATAAGCACACTAGTTTAGACTTTACGTAATGGTGTTTTCAATGTCTTTCGCAAAATACTCGATAATGTCAAATTGAACATTGTTAAAGCAACAATTACGATATTATCGCAGACGATATATATCGGACACACCTAGTGTCTTGACAAGTGTCGGCATCTAGAAATGCTGTTTCAAGTCTAAATACCTGGGGTTCCCTTTAAAATAATGCATTAAGACTTTGTACTGTATGTTCAAGGACTTGTTAAAGTAGGGCACTTGTACTTAATATTCCTCTTTATATTCCTGTTCTGCTCTGTTTTGTTCTAATTTCTTCTTCACTAGCATGTTCTTGCTTCTTTTTCCACTTTATATTTTTGTGAAGTGTTTATCACTCTATTTTCTAAACTTTTCTTGTAGTTCTGACCCTGTTCTCAAAGAAATGTGGCCTGATGGGAAAATGAGTATTACAGAGGTGACCAAACGGCCTCTAACTGCAGCTACACTCTTCAAAAACTCTATTATTGCTCTAGTGGACAAACTGGCCTGTAAGGTAAGAAATGACGACTTTAAATGTCATACAGTGACCTCAAAAAGCATTCAGACACTTAAGTTACATTTAAATATGTATTCATGTCATTGCATTAAATAAAATGTCAAACCAGATGGCAGCTTGTCTCCAAACTAATGTCAGAGTATTTTTAGTGGATGTATGGAGTTCGGAAAGGTGTCTTTCTTTTATAAAAATGTTTACTTGTTTTGAGAATCACTGTTATTTAGATTCCACTTAACCCCTTCATTCTTCTTTTTTTTATCATAATTCATGTTAATTATTTTTCATGCACATTCTTATTTTATGATTTTGGTAAGTTTATACAAAATTTCAAATTTTTACAAAATGTCAAAATTTTAAAACTGGTGTAGATGGAGTCCATTGTGGTACATTATGTCTGCAAGAGCATATGTGTAGAATTAAGCATGAATTTAATCTGGGCTTAATCTACACAACTACCCCTTTAATACTCTTTGCTGAAAAGATGAAATAGGGGGTCTCTCAGAATAGCTCAGGTAATCTCTTATGTAGACGTGTTGAAAAATGTAATCTCCCTAATGGAGGTTGTCTGTATTTGATAAAGCAGTTAACAGCAGAGGAACACCTGCTAAATCCTGCTTTAGTGTGGAGTCATGGGCGGCTCTCCTCTTTTCTCCTCTCGTCTCCTTTCCTCTCCTATTAAAGAATCTGTGACATTTGGTGCTGTTATTTTGGGATGACCCAATGCATCCATGATAGTTTCTGTGTCTGCCGGGCTGCACGTGTGTGTGCGCACACGTGTGTTTGTGTGGTAAAGTGGGGCTGCATTGGGGGCAGCTTCTGCTTTTTTAGGTCACAGTAAAGGACTGGCTGCCCTCCCTCTAGTCCTGTGGGGACACCTGTACCTCATCTGACCGCTCACCCCGTCCATCCTGACTTCACATGCTCTCTACACTGTAAAAAAAGAATATGTGTGGTTGTTACCTCAAAGAGCTTCTACCTGATATGAACCACAAAATGACTTTTGTTCTCATAGCAGACAGATTGATTAGTTAATTTAGGTGAAACACATTTTAGGTTATCTACAGCAACATATCTTTGAATCACTTGAAAAATGGAGACTGGATGGATGGATGCAATTTGGATAGATCAGTGGATGGATGATGGACATATAAACAGATACAACAGATGGATGGATGGACAATGAAAATATAGACAGATATGGGTGGATTTTGGATGGATGGATGAAAGGATAGATATATTTTGGATAGATGGATGGATGGATGGATGGATGGATAATGAAAATATACACATACAGATTGATGGATACATTTTGAATAGATGAGTGGATGGATGATGGACAGATAGATATAGTTGATGGATGGATACATTTTGGAGAGATGGATGGATAAATTAATAGATGGAGTTTGGATAGATGAATGGATGGATTTTGGATGGATGGAATAATGATAGACAGATACAGTTGGATGAGTGATGGATGAGTGTTGAATAGATGGATTTTAGATAGATGGATGGGTGGATGGATGAATTTTGGATAGATAGATGGATGGAATGAGACGGATGGACAGATAGATAGATGTTGGATGGATGGATGGATGGATGGCTGGATGGATGAATTTGGATGGATGGATGGATGGATGGATGGATGGATGGATTGATGAATTTGGATAGATGGATGGATGGATGGCTGGATGGATGAATTTGGATAGATGGATGGATGGATGGATGGATGGATGAATTTTGGATGGATGGATGGGGATGGACTGATAGATAGATGTTGGATGGATGATAGATGGATGGCTGGATGGATGGATGGATGGATGGATGAACTTTGGATGGATGGATGGATGGATGGATGGATGGATGGATGGATGGATGAATTTTGAATAGATGGATGGATGGACAGGCGGATGGATGGATGGATGGATGAATTTTGGATAGATGGGCCGGATGGACTGATGAGATGATGGATGGATGGATAGATAGATGGATGGATGGACAGACGGATAGATAGATGGATATATGAATTTTGGATAGATAGATAGATAGATAGATAGATAGATGAATTTTGGATAGATAGATGGACGGACGGATGGACAGATAGATAGATGTTAGATGGATGGATGGATGAATTTGGATAGATCAATATCTAGATGATAGATAGATGGACGGATAGACAGACAGACAGATAGATAGATAGATAGATAGATAGATGACATGAGGCAGCTGTTATTTGGAAGTTGAGTTAAGTAGAGTAAGGGAACGGTGAGCTCTTAATTCATGTGGAAAACTCATGTGGAGAGTTCTAGGAATTGGCATAATCAGTGTAACACTGTGCAGTCTTGATGAAGTGAGCTTTACGCTTCCAGGAAAGATCAGGGGAACATAATGATAATTCTATTATTGCAGCAGTTGGCTTTCTGTTATTATTAGTACAATTAACAGCTTTGAACCATAACCATATACTTAATTATTGCCTTCATTAAATCTCTGTTATTGGCCATTAAGCTAACTTGGTCAGCTGCATTTCACTAGCGTACCTTTTGAGGCCTTTGGTAAATGCTTTAATTTAACGATTTCTGCAAATTATATAATATCACATTTTTAATACAGGAGCCATACTATGTACGTTGTATAAAGCCAAATGAAGTGAAGTCTCCCCTGCTGTTTGATGACGGACGCTGCCAACACCAAGTGGCGTACCTGGGACTGCTAGAGAATGTCCGGGTGCGTCGAGCTGGATTTGCCTACAGACAGCCATACGCACGCTTTCTCCAGAGGTGAGAAATCACATATGATGCTTCTCTACAGACTGAAATTCACCAGTTTAGATCAGTAGTTCTCAGCCTTCTTGATTCCAAGGATGTTAAACCTGATCAATTATTTTACATCTTTATGTAACTAGAAAAATGTATGTTCATTCTAGAAATATCCATGACTTCTTAATGTTTTAATTACCTTCCATGACTCCAAGTCAACTATTTTAAAATTCCCTCATTATCCAAGTTTTCCAAAAATGTGGGTTTGGTTTAGATACGTAGTTCATACTGGTTATAGTTGATTTAGTGCTGGTAGCTAGTGAACTCAAAATAAAATGTATTATTGTATTAAATTAGTACTTCTATTAAAGATTCACTAAACAGTGGTGCCACATAGCATGTGCTATTTCAGTAAAAACAAAATGCATTTTATTCACTAAGCACCTGCAATAAAAAGCATCTGACAAATGCATGAATTGCAAATAAATCTAATTCTTTGTAAGTAAATTCTGACTGCTATCTTCATGCTCAGGTACAAGATGACCTGTGAGTACACCTGGCCTAATCACCTGATGAGCTCTGACCAGGAGGCTGTGGAGGCCATCGTGAACCAGCATGGCTTTGAGGACGATGTCGCGTACGGCCACACCAAGCTATTTGTGCGAACCCCTCGTACACTCTTCACGCTGGAGCAAGAGAGAGCCGCGCTCATCCCCATACTAGTGCTGTTCTTACAGAAGGTGACAGACACTCTCATTTCACTTTTCCCTCTCTATCCGTCAGTTTCCTGAGGCGTTTTAGGTCTCTGTCTATCAACATTGTTTATTGTCATCCCTGAGGCTGTACCACTGCTGCTTCCTGCCTTTCTCCTCCTCTTTCATTTCAATGTTTTCTTGCTCTCTGTAGCTGTCTCACTTAATCATTCTTGACTTCCTCACTTTTTTAATGTGTTCAGAGGTGACATGACAGTAGAGTGGGATCATAGCACCTAGAAGGCAGCTCCCTCTGCACCCCCACGTCAGTCGGCCTTTATAACCTCATACATTTGATCTTGCAGAGCAGAAATCTATATTTACATCCTTGTCTACATGTTTTATTGTTTATGGGAACCCATTCCTTTTCAAAGGCAATATAAATATACCTGTATATATGTTTATTTGCACTTATGAACATTATAAACCAATATTTATTTGAATAGGATGTACGTGTTAATTCAAATCTGCTTTGAATGATTATAGTGGGCTCATATGTGAGGATATTGATGTAAATATAGATCTGCTCATTATTTCTAGGTTTTCCCACTCATTCATCCGGTGTGTAGGCTGTGTGTGACTCTAATAACAGTGATTGTGATAATGATTATGATTGGTGGATTATTCTTGTTGCATTCAATTATTCATCCGCAGTGTGACTTGCCCTGATTTCACTTCTGTCCCACTTAATGCTGCCTGACTTAAACTAAAGGACAACTTAGTCAAAACTCAGCAGGGAAACTCAATCCTGTACGGCAGATGAGATGAACCATCAGGTGCCATGTTTCTGTCCACCTGATCGTCTCACTCACTCACTCACTCACTCATTTATTCACTAAATCATTCAATTATTCACTCACTTGCTCTTTCACTCTTTTTTTCACTAAATCGTTTAAACATTCACTCAACTAATTTATTAACTGAATCATTTATCACTCCCTCATTCACTCAATCATTGAATCATTCAACCATTTATTAACTGAATCATTTTATCATTTACTCAGTCACTTACTCATTTATTCACTGAATCATTCACTCACTCATTAACTGAATCATTTCATCATTTATTCACTCACTTGCTCTCACTCACCTAATTTATTAACTGAATCATCACTCACTCATTCACTCAATCATTCACTCACTCATTTAATCACTGAATCATTCACTCACTCATTAACTCATTGAACTGAATCATTTCATCATTCACTTCGCTTTTACTCAGTTATTCACTGAAGCATTCAAACATTCACTCAACTAATTTATTCACTGAATCATACACTCACTCATTTATTCACTGAATCATTTCATCAATCACTCACTCTTTCAATCAATTATTCACTGAATCATTCAAACATTCACTCAACTAATTTATTAACAGAATCATTCATCACTCACCCATTTACTCAATCATTAGCCGTTCGTTCACTGAATCATTCACTCACTCATTTATTTACTGAATCATTTCATCATTCACTCACTTTCGCTCTTTCACTCAGTTATTCACTCCAGCATTCAAACATTCACTCAACTAATTTAACTAAATCATTCATCACTCACTCATTTACTCAATCATTCACTCACTCATTTATTCACTGAATCATTTCATCATTCACTCACTCCCTTTTACTCAGTTATTCACTGAAGCATTCAAACATTCACTCAACTAATTATTTCACTGAATCATTTCATCATTCACTCACTCACTCTTTCACTCAGTTATTCTCTGAATCATTTCATCATCACTCACTCACTCACTCACTCACTCTTTTATTCACTGAATCATTCACTCACCCACCCATTAACTGAATCATTTCATCATTAACTCTCATTCACTGACTCATTCAATCATTAACTCACTTAATCATTAACTCACTTATTTATTCACTGAATCATTTGACCACTCACTCATTTACTCACTGAATCATTTGATCTCTCACTCATTTACTCACTAATTATTTGATCCTTCACTCACGCACTCAATTATTCAGTAAATAATTTGATAATTCACTAACTCAGTCTTTTATTCACTGAATCATCTGATCATTCATTCACTCATTTATTTATAAAATCATTAGGTCATTCACTCACTTATTCACTGAATCTTTTAATCATTTAGTCACTCGCTTGATTGTTCACTGAATAATTTGATCACTCACTCACTCACTGACTTATTCACTGAATCTTCTAATCATTCACTCAGTTCAGTTGTTTATTCACTAAATCATTTGATCATTCACTCATTTATTCACTGAATCATTTGTTACTCATTTATTTACTGATTCATTCAATCCTTTACTCACTCACACATTTATTCACTGAATCATTCACTCATTTGTTCACGGAGTCATTCGATCACTCACATATTTATTCACTGAGTCATTCAATCATTCACTCGTTTGTTCACAAAGTCATTTGATCATTTACTCACTCATTCAGTGAATCATTTAATCAGTCACTCTCTCATTTTTTTAAAAGAATCATTTGATCATTCACTCATTTATTCACCAAATCATCATTTATTAACTCACTCATTCATTCACTCACTCAAAAATACATTCTGTCATTCACTCATTATACTCATGTATTCATTAAACTGTGAATAAGTAAGTCTTTATCTCTCTCACTGTACCATGTCTCATTGCACCTTGCAAATTTCTTTGCAAATCAGCTGTCATATCTTTAAAAGTTGTTAATTTCAACTACTGTACACTTCTCACACTTCAATACTCCCAAACCCAATTTGCCTTCTTTTTCCCTTTATTTTCGTTACAAATGCTAAACAGTTCATTAGATATAATAACACAGTTCGCAACAATATGGAGCTGCCTCTGTGCCCACTGCCTGCATTATTCTATCCAAAATGGAATTTGGTGATGCAGATCACACAGTACTTTCAAATTCTGAATAAAACATGTGTATTTTATATTTATATATAAATTACACTTTTAAATTGTACATAATGTTGAAGTTTGGGATCAGTAACATTTTTGTAAAGAATTCATATGTATTTAATCTAGCAAAGACACATTAAATTGATCAAAAGTGACAGTAAAGGCATAACATTTCTATTTGTCAAAGAATCCTGAAATATGTCACTATTTCCACAAAAATATTAAGCACAACTGTTTTCCACTTTAATAATAAGAAGAAATAATTCTTGAGCAGCAAATCAGCATATTAGAATGATTTCAGAAGGATCATGTGACACTGAAGTAATGATGCTGAAAATCCAGCTTTTCTATCACAGAAATAAATTACATTTTAAAATATATTACATTATAGAACAGTTATTTTAAAATGCATAAATACTTCACACTATTACTGTTTTTACTATACTTTTGGACGGTTTAGATTTTGCTACAGAACATGTGTCACCAGCCCTATCACATTTGGTGTGTTAAGAGTGTTTCCCTCATTGATTCAATGTGTATTTGTTTTTTTCTGCAGGTTTGGAGAGGTGCATTAGCACGAATGCGATGTAGGAAAATAAGGGCGATCTATACCATAATGGCACATTATAAATGCTATAAGGTGAAGGCTCACTTCTGGGAAGTGGAGAGACGTTTCACCAACGTTCGAAACATGGCCGACTATGGGAAGAGTGTGAAGTGGCCGACACCACCTGCGGCCCTAGCGCAGTTCCACAGAATCACACAACACCTCTACCGCCGGTATTGCCATGATTTACATCTTCATGACTTTTTTTATGTCATTTTTATCATTTGGCCTTCCTCTCATGCCTTCACTGCCTTTCTTTTAGGTGGTGGGCCCGGCAGCTAATTAAAAACATCCCCCCGTCTGACATGGCGGAGGTGAGGGCAAAAGTAGCTGCTCTGTCAGCTCTGAGCGGGGAGAGAGTGGACTGGGGCTACAGCCGTGCCTGGGAGAGAGACTACTTGGCCAATGTGAGTTTTTCATTAGGTTGCTCATTTAGATCTTTCACTTTGCATAGTATGCAGGATTTTTACATTGATTAAGCTTATTAAAGTTTTCAGTTTAATAAAGCCTTAAGCCCAGTGGTATATGGAGGAATATTTTTGGCGGTCTTAAAGGAACAGTTCACCCAAAAATAAAAGTAGTTGATATGCCATCATATCAAACCATATTGCGTCTTTTTTCTTTTGCTGAACACAGAAGATGTTTAGAAGAATGTTCTACTCTTTTCCATATAACAAAAGTGAGCTGTCAAGCTCTAAAAATGATGTAAAGCATGATAAAAATTGATAAAATTCATGACTTCATGTTTATGTTTATTCAAACATGAACAAAATCTGTTCCATTGTTCCAGTCCATTCAACAAAATTTATTCATGTAATTTGTAAATTAGTTGAAAATTACTTAAAGTACATATTATGGCCATGAAAAACATTCGTTTCCACGATTTAGTAATTCGTGGTCATATTTTATGAGTTAGTTTCCTTGTTTTAATTAAGTCATGGTCACGTTGATTTGGCAATCGTGGCAATGAGACTACAGTTTACCTAAAATAAGGGAACAAATTGAGTCCTGAACAAAAAATCTTAATTTGTGTCCCTGATATCTTGCATGTCTCTGCAGTATATACAGTTATCCTGGGAATTTCACTAAAAGCCTTCAAGAGCATCTTGACATCAAAACATTAAGCCTATTATCATTAAGTCCCACTTTGTGGTTCAGTCAACATTTTGTCCAAACCAGACTCTTTTTTTTTTGTTGTGTAAACAAACAGCGTTGACAGTTTAAACTGTTGACACCATGTGCATGACTACTGGTGACTCAAAAACAGGTCAGCAGATCTCATCTAATGCTTGTTTGTGGGATAATCAAATATTAGCCTATACTGACCCTCCTGGATCCCACCCATGTGTTTGTTTCCAGCCTCATTCTTTTAAATTGCTGTCTATTACACAAATCAATCTGTTTGATTGATGGAGTCTCATATGTGTCTTTGGCACATGGTCGCCACATGTGAAGGTGTTAAATTTAGCTGATTTTTGGATGAGAGACATCTTATGCTATAACTGAGGAGGTAACAGCCATCCTCGTGCTCTGATTTCACTGCTGAAAACTGCCTTAGATCAGATGCTAGTCCTGGCATATTTATGCTGATAATGGTGGTTTGATGCTGCTTCACCAACTAAACAGGTCGACTAACTGTCTAGTAAATAATAATCCGGTTAAATAGATAGTTCTCCAAAAAAAAAAAAAAAAAAAAAAAAAAGTACTCACGCTCATGTTGTTCTAAAGCTTTTTTTCTTCTGGACAGAAGAATGGTACTATTATTTTATTTTATTTTATTTTTTTCTTTTGTTAAAGAAGCTTAACTTTTCTCAAGATCTTCACTAAATCACTACATTATTTAATCATTCGCTCACTCATTTATTGAATCTTCTAATCATTCACTCACTTGTTTTATTCACTGAATCATTTGATTATTCACTCATTTATTTACTGAATCATCTAATCATCCATTCACTCACTCATGTATTCACTGAATCATTTGATCATTCATCACTAATTTATTCAATGATTCATTTGATCACTCACGTTTTTTACATTTTTTGCTAAATCATTCTATCACTCACTCATTTATTTACTGAATCATTTGATCCTTTACTCTAGGGATTGGCGGTATCTTATCGTTTGCGATATACCGGTAATTTTTTTCCCCACAAGAAGAATTAGTCTTCCCGCGATAATAACGATAAAGTCTAGTCGTTGACATACTTCTGCGTGCGACAGTACAGAGTGACATGCTGAAGGCGGACGTGAAACTAGTACATCGCAAAATGAGGAGCTTCAATCTGGAACTGGTTTGGTCAAAACTGCTGTGCGACAAAAATCGGTCTGAGCCTTGAATAATGTTAAATGTACTAGTAGCAAGTGTGCGATGCAGTTTTGCATGTGTAGGAGCCTGTTTACAAACCCGTTGTCCAACAAAAATATCATTTATTGACATGCTTTTTCTCCAAATTAACTGCATAACATAGTCGAGTTTTTGCAATAACCTTTTGCGATCAGATGTGGTTTCATATGACAGAATGAGTCTGAAATCATACTATTTTATAGTATTATAAAGGCTATGTCGATTAGCATTGCATTATAAATATACGTTACCCTTATAAAAATACCTAAGATTGCTTGAAGAACACAGACGAACCATATATTGTAGCCACTGTATGTTTATTGTCTTCAATTTTCCTCAGTTAATATTTCTCTAACTGCATTAGAGATTCCTGGAGTGTCGTCAGTGCTATTATGCTATAAAGCATATGTGGAGTTCCTGCGCAAGGGCGCCCTCCGGCTTCCGAATCCCGAATCAGAATCAGAAAGAGCTTTATTGCCTCGTGTGTTTACACACAATGAATTCGTCTTGGTGTTAAGAGCTTCTAGTACAATAATTTAATTCACATTTCAGTGAATTAAACAGTCATTACATTACGTGTGTACTCAGTTATGGTCACAACACTATTTTGGGTAAAGATAGGAAAGTTAATACTTTTCTCTAAAGAAACAGGATTCCCTGAATTATCGTCATTGATACCGTTATCACAATAAATACCAGAAATTATTGTGATAAATTTTTAAGCCCATATCGCCCACCCCTACTTTATTCACTCGCTCATTTGTTCATTGAATCAGTTAATTCACTCATTTATTTACTATTCACTTACTGAATCATTTAATCACTCACTCACTCATTAATTCATTGAATCAGATGATAATTTATTAATTTATTATTCACTCATTCATTCACTGAATCATTAAATCACTCACTCATTTATTCAGTTAATCATTTCATCATTTCATCACTCATTGATTCATTGAATCAGTTGATAATTTACTCATTTATTCACCGAATCACTCACTCATTCACTAAATCATTAGATCATTTACTCTCTCATTTATTCACTGAATCATTCGATCCTTCACTCACTCATTTATTGAATCATTTGTTAAACCACTCATTTAATTATTCACCCACTCACTGAATTATTTAATCACACACTCATTCACTCACTCACTCACTCACTTATTCAGTAATTCATTGTCATTCACTCATTGAACTCAAATATTCAGTCATCTGTGAATAAGCAGATCTTTAGCTCTCTCACTCTACCACATATATCATTGCACCTTGTAAACTTCACTCTGTCACTTCGTCTTATCTTTCACAGTTATTAATTTGAGTTACTGTACATTTGTCACACTTCAATACTTCCAGTCCAGTGTGCATTCTTTTTTCCCTTTATTTTCCTTATGAATACTAAACCAACTAAACTGGTTAAGTGTCTCGTGAATAAAGGGCTTTTTCCGTTTAAATAGATAGTTCACCACTTTCGTCCGGAGAGCACATTATTTTATTTTTTATTTTATTTTATTTTTTTATTGTGTGTTAAAGAAACAACTTTTCTGAAGACCTTACATGTCTTGTGTGTTTTTTTCCACTATGATTTTGTTACAAGCCTTTTTTTACTTTGACATTTTCAAGGACAAGCAAAAAAAAAAAAACCCTCTTGAACTAAAGTCAGGAGCCCTGTGGCTCCAACTAATTCTCACTCCAGTGGTGTGAAATGAGGTGCGAATCCATGTGCTCTATACAGTGTTCGAAGAAGAGCTTACGTTTCATTCTAAGAATTCTGTAGAATTTTTCCTCAGCAGCATGAGACTTATTGTGATTTCTGTATTTCACATGTTTTTAGAGCTTACAAGATGCAAGATGAATGCTCAGTTCTGTCGTCACAGTTTATATCGGCTATAACAGATGAGCTTTCAAAGACCTTTGAAGTTTTCAGATCATCTTAATGAGTCAAAAGCTTATTCATGAAGCGCTGTTGATAATCTGTTGTTGCAGATAAGGTGTCATGTCTGTTTGACGCATTAGCAGAGTGGGTTGGTGACGATGATGACAGTGTTTTTAAATCCGTCGTGCATTGATTTGAATTGATATCAAGGAAACCGCGAAAACATAAGTGTGCTTGTTGTTTGTGTTGCTTGTGTGACTAAGCTTCTCAGAATTGAGTGTCATAAATCCAGTAATGTGTCTTCTTTCCACTGCAGGCAAAAGACTCTCCTTTGACGAGCTCCAACTTTGTGCGCATCACTAAAGAGCTGAAGAACAAAGACCAGTACAGCCAGGTCCTCTTTTCATGCTCTGTCAGGATGGTATGCTTTTTACATTTCAACTTCACTGTTATTAAATGACAAAAACTGTGCATTTGTATTGTCAAAGCATTTGAAAGTTCAATTAAGAAATAATAGTAACAGTAACAATAGCACAAGTGGAGTAAACTGTGATAAAGCAAACAGAAAATAACCTAAAATAACTGTATAGAGTAAACAATTAATATTAACAAAGTAAAATTACAGTGAGAATGGAGTAAACAAACAATTTTAAAATTATAATAGTGAGATAAGAAATATTAGTAGTCAATAAGAAATATTAGCAACTAAAATGATACAACAATAGTGCATATGAAGTAAAAAAGCAAGATTATCAAATAAAATAAAATAAAAATGGTTTGAATGGAGAATGGAGAAAACAAACAATATAAAGAAGTAAAACAATAGCATAAATGGAGTAAACAAACAATATCATCAAATATGTAAATTTACAACAATGTAAATGAAATAAACAATATAAAATTAAACAATACTGTGAATGGAGTAAACAAGCAATGTTATGGAATAAAATAATGTGAATGGTGAAAACAAACAATATTAATAAAATGACTATAGTGAGAATGGAGTAAACAATCAATGTTATCAAATAACAATAATATTAACAAAAAGTTAAATTGCTACAATAATAATGCAGTAAACATGCAAAGTTATTGCAGAAAATAAAATAATAATATGTGTGAATGAAGTAAACTTTTATTAATAAAGTAAAATTAATACACTGTAAATGCAAGAAAACACAATTTTATTAAATTAAAATTACTACAGTGTGAATGGAGTAAACAAGCAATGCTATCAAATAAAATTAAATAATGTGAATGGAGTAGACAAACTATAATAACAAATGAAGTAAAATTACAACAGTGTGAATTAAGTAAACAAACATTTTTATAAAATAAAATAACAATAGTGTAAATAGTATTCAAAAAGTGTTAAAAAATAAAATAAAATAAAAAATGGTGAAATTTTCTGTAGCAAACAAATTAACAAATATTAGTGAATAAAACAAAATAATAGTGTAAATGGAGTAAACAAGCAATATTAACAAATAAAATAACAATGGTGTGAAGGAGTAAGCAAACTATACTAAAAAAGTAAAATAAGAGTTTAAATGGAGTAAATAAGTACTACTAACAAGAAAAACTATAAAGGGATTGTTCACCCAAAAATGAAAACTTGCCCTCATGTCGTTCCAAATCACAAATTAAGATGTTTTTGATGAAATCCTAAAACTTCTGACTCTGCATACACAGAAAGGGTGCAGCGGTTCAACATACTGTTTTCGGTATGGTTCAATATGTGCTATGTTTAGGGAAAAAAAACCTATACTGTCAAATAAAAATCAAATAATCTAACTGCAAGCAACAGCACAAGTAAATACAATAGAATAAAGGTACAAATAAAATCTTTTTAGAATTTTTAGGTAGGTCTAAACAGTTTTAGGTACAGAAATTGAATAAAGTAATCAAATGTAAAATAACATAGCATATTTGACTGTATAAATTAATTTTTATTAAAGTTACAAAAGCTATTCAATCAAAAGCAGTGAGTGATTTTGTTATTTGATTAATATTACGAAACTGCTGTAACTTTAAGAGGATGCACTGATACTGTACATTCAGCTGGATATGTCTGCTGGGATACATACCAAGACGGACATTTCGACATAATTTCATATTTGCACACGTTCTGAGACGCGGGTTTGTGGTCTTCGGATGTGCTTTGGATGGGCTTCTCACTGCACACACAAGCTTGTGTCTTCTGGCTCTTAAATGTGGAAACTGGCAAAGCTTAAATGACTTTAAACACAGATAGCAATGCATGCTGTTCAGGTCTCACCTGCACACGCACGCTATCAGCACCTGGGTGGAGACGGCATCAATGACTGCTCATACTGAACAAAAAGTGACTGGTTTGTCCGTGCTTTTTTTTTTTTTTCCCCTCATCGCTGTTGTTGTATTGTATTGGCAAGCCAGAATGTGCATCCATCAACAGAAACATACATTAGCAAAACTCTTGTTATTGTAGCTTAATAACATTGATATAACATTGAACATTGAACAACTAATGTCACATGGACTAGGGCTGAAACGATTCCTTGATTAACTCGAATACAAGAAATCAAGGGAAATTATTTGCCTTGAGGCTTCGTTTAGTCCATTTAATGTTTCCCCATGAACCATTATTACTGACGCACAAACCAATAAACGCTGGACATATTTAAGACCGTAAATTAATGGTGGTTAGTTATGATGTCCCTAAGTTAGCTATGTTTTGTGAAAGACTAAGTGCCATTTATGTTGATTGTCTCATTTTCTCTCTGTGACAGTTAGTAAATATCAAACGAAGAGTGCCTCAGCATGATTACAAATGCGATACTGATTTTATGCAACAGTTCATCAATAAACAAGAAGTTAATATTAAGAGACTCATTTTAGACAGCACATTGCCTGTTTTTGCTCTAATTCGCCAACAAATAATCATTACAAACACAGCCACGGCACTGTTTTGCCTTTGAGCAACATGACGATGTTTCGTTCTTGAATGAATCACTCGTTAAATGATTCAGTTCAATCACAATGACTCACTTACTTAACAGTGACTTGCTGCCACCTACTGGCGGTATTGATTTCACATTTAAAGTACCTTCATTTTAAAAATACATATAAATATCAGTATTCAGTGTTTTGTTTAAAATAACAAAATATTATTTATGCATTTGTAACTGCAAGTTAAATGCATTCATGTCCCTCTGAGCAAAAAAATGCATTGAATGGTTTTAGTTTTCATAGTTATGAATGTATGCAATTTCAGCAATAAAAATACTACTTTTTCTAAAAAGGAAACAAATTAGTTGTTTATTTTAAGAAGCCTGTCTTATTTTCTCTTGTATATTTAGTATTGCTTTTTAATAAAGAAAAAAGACTTCTTATCTGATTACTCGATTAATCGATATAATAATCAGTAGAATACTCGATTACTAAAATAATCGATAGCTACAGCCCTAACATGGACTATTTTAGCGATGTCCTTACTACCTTTCTGGGCCTTGAATGTGGTAGTTGCTTTGCTGTCTATGCAGGGAAAGAAAACTCTATGATATTGATATGAAAGGTCTTACAGGTTTGGAACGACGTGAGGGTAATGAGTAATTAATGACAGAATTTTAAATAAAAATGCACAGTAAAATTAAATGCACACTCACTATTTCACCAACTCCAAGTCACCAAGTCTCATTCACTTTCTCAACTTCTCACTCATGAGCCCCTTTTGACCGTAGCCAATGTGGAGATCACAAGCACAGCCGAGTGCTCAGTGTTTGACTGCCTTGAGCAAAGACTGTAAAACACACTCTGTATCATACCACTGCACCACTGCTACCATTGGTCCAGTTTATCTTCCCTTCCCAGCGAGACTCAACCACACCACCAACCCAATTTCACAAGCTATTTTTAAAGGCATGAACATAGGGGAGCAGCACATAAACATACCAGCAGTGCTGATGCAAAGGTTGCTCATGAATTTCAATAAGCCCCAAATATCGTTGTTACTTAATATTGTGGTGAAGCCCAGACACAGGATGACACAGTTTACCTAATTTCTGCATTTTCTCTCTCCTGATCTCTCTTTTCTCCAGCTTAACTGGTTCAACAACACAAAGGACAGAGCTCTACTCATCACAGACAAGCATATCTACAGGATGGAGCCTAAAAAACACTTTAAAGTGCAAAAACGAATAGCGCTTGATTCGGTAAGTATTTAATGCACATGAAAAACAAAAGAACCTTTCAACAGTTCTTAAAGGAATAGTTCACTCAAAAATGAATCTTAATGTACTCAATCTCAGGCCATTCAAGATGTAGATGAGTTTGTTTCTTCATCGGAACAGATTTAAAGAAATTTAACATTACTTGCTCACCAATGGATCCTCTGCAGTGAATGGGTACCGTCAGAATGAGAGTCCAAACAGCTGATAAAAACATCACAATAAACCACAAATAATCCACACCACTCCAGTCCATCAAATAACATCTTGTGAAGTGAAAAGGTGCATGTTTGTAAGAAACAAATCCATCATTAAGACATTTTTACCTTCAACCTATTGTTTCTGCTATTGGTAATATTGCTTTATGTAGTAAAACACTTGCTTTTTGAATCAGGAGAGAAATCTGCACAAAATCAAGCACTGTTTGACAAGCGAAAACAGTTCTAAACAAATATGTGGGTGGATTTTGATGTGAAAGGACAAAAGAACATGGACTTTTTTTATTGGAGGAAGCATTATTATGGATTATGGACTAGCATTTTGGCTATAAATGGCAGATTTAGGTTAAAACGCGTGGATGGATTTGTTTACAAGTATCTTTTCACTTCACAAGACATTAATTGACCATATGGACGGAGCGTTCTTTAGAACGTCCGCATAATGATAAGCCAGCTCGTAAACTTGCGGTGTAGCTCATTTTATATGTGCTACATGTAAGTGGAGACTCTTGAGACTCCTCTCCTGAGAAAAATAATTACTGCAACATCGTAAATAATGATAGCGGCATGAACGTTCAGTTTCATGTTATTTAACAACATATAAAGAGTCTGGTAATCCCAGGAGAGTACCTAGACATATAGTTGTACATTTAAATGCTGACAGCTAAACACTATCATAACTGTTCAGGCTAATGTTAGGTAACTAACAATGCTTCTCTTCAACAACATCTTAATAGTAATCTTGATAATCAGTAACTTTCCTTCACAGTCATGAACACATTTTTAACATCTCGTAATATTTTAAAGCCTTTATTATTTTTCAACTCTACAGCTGTGCAGTAAAATTCACTTCAAAGATTTACTTTTCATTCATAAGGACGAGATGGAAAAAAAAGTCTTTTCACGGAAAACAACTTTTTAAGATGAAAATGATATGAAATTACCTTTATAACCAGAAGATGGCAGTAGAGGATTGCATTGGCTGCAGCTGCAAACTCCCTAGTTTTTTCAGTCCTGCTTTTGGATTTATTATAAAATGACCTGTATAACAAATTTTAGTACTTTTACCGCACTCAAGTATATTTTTACGAGTTCGCCTGCCCATCCAGTCCTTATGGGCAATGGTAAACAAACTTGGCTTGCTGTTCTTAATGGAGGCTCGAACCCGAGGCTCGGCTTGAGTGCAGAGTTCGACCCCATTGCAATATTATCTAGAGGGAGAATAACAGAAACAGAGGAGGAGAAGGGGAGGTGGAGGGATGCCGGAAGAACGGAGGCTGGGACAATGAGAGCTGCCTATATAGGCTCGTAATGAAGATTGATAGAACTGAATGATTAGGCTCCTCCCGAACCTACGTTTGGAACTTCATGTTTAGCAAGTGCAGAAAGTCAGTAAAATAAATAAATAAATAAATAAGCTCAAACACAAACAGACTATAAATTATTTAAATACTGATACATAGTTCACTACAAATTAAATAAGTTAAATATTAATGGTATAAGAATTAAATAATGCATTCAATATGAATCAATATACATTTGAAATATTTTATATTTAATTTAATAACTATGTCTTTTAAGTTTATCTTGAACTATAAAAGCTATTAAAAAGCCTATATTCAACCAACACAAACTAGTTACTGCTGGAGTTTTGTTACTCTGAATTTAGTCTGAATCATGTAATGCACAGCTCTGTTTTTTACATCGGCTTGTCAGATGTTTCGTTTGGTTATTACTGTCAATCATAGCAATGACTCGCGCATATTTATCAGATTTACTCGCATATTTTTTTTACACAATTTTTTCGTTTGTCATTCTTGAAACGGTATACATGTACGTTTGGTCAAACAGAACTTTTCTTCGAATTGTGAATGGATTATGTAGAGAAAACGAGCAAAGGACACTCCTATTACAGCACTGTACAGTTGACCGGAAATGACTGAGCCTTCTAATACAAGGAAGTAATTTGTGCATATGGTCAGTTGATGGACTGGAGTTGTGTGAACTTACTATAATTTACTCAGGTGATGTAATGCTAAATTTCTTCAAATCTTCTCCCATGAAGAAACAAACTTACATTTTGGATAGCCTGGGGGTAAATACATTTTCAGCAGATTTTCATTTTTGTATGAACTGTTCCTTTAAAAGTACCATTTTTTTTAATGTGAATAACATTTTAAAGATCTAAAGAATCCTTTTCCGCTATAAAGAACCTATTGAACAGGTTCTTTGGATGTTAAAAGTTTTTGATGAAACATCAATGCCAGTCAAAAACTTTTATTCTTAAGAGTGAAATGAGTGAAGAGTGAAATGAAGCCTCAAAAACAAAGCAGACGCGTCTTGGTATCTGTCATTGTCTGGGTTTGTTTTGGTTTTATGTAACCTTGCAATGTGGGTCAATGCATCTGTCTGCTGCAGTCTCGCTGTCTCCCGGCTCTTTTGGACTTGCCATCCGTAGCTCGTGTCCCTTGTCTTTAGCTTATGGATTTTTGTCTGCAGCTGGTCTCTCTTATTAGATGACAGCACTAATACTCCATATGACCAGCCACGTCAGATGGTTTAACAGGGTCATTCACAAACTTCTGGCTGCGTCGGAGTGAATTCAGTGACCAGAACAGTCTGTGTGTGAGGTGTCTGACCTACATTCTGTCTACGTTCTCAGATGCGATACAGTGAGAGAGGGATTTGGACACACACTGCAGCACTGCAGTCTGAGCTTCCCTTCACAATCACATACACACACACACACGTTAAATCTGCAATTTTATCCATATCTGTATGTTTCACACGTCTTTAGCGGAAGCAGGACCAGACGTCTCAGAGAGAGAGCTGGAGATAAGCGATTGGGCAGTTCAGCAAGAGCTGCAGAACAAACTGCAGTATATAGCACTGATTCATGCCAATTATGCACACATACACTTTAACACATCATTTCCATGCTACAGCTGCCAGATTTGAATATTCAAAAGATATCAGAATAGCACAAGAAAAAATAGTGAGGCAAAAAAAGTGGTTTGTATACCGCTAAGTCAATCTCACGAAAATATAAATCATATTTCACCCCATATTATAAAAAAGATACTGGATAAAAAAATGCACAATAAAAAGTTCATTATTTTAATGACAATTAAGCACATTTGTCCTCCTAAATCTCATTACTGTAATGCATTGGACATTTCACCTTTTTAATATTTTTTTATTCCCATCATTATTTTATTTTATTTTATTTTATTTTATTTTGTGTTAAAGAAGCTTAATTTTTCTGAAGATCTTTTTTAAAGATTTTATTTCAAAGCCAGAGTAAATAAAGGCAGCACAATAAATACTATTAAAATATTGCACTATAATTTATAATAAAATGTACTATATATTATGAACTATTAATAGTTTTTAATATTTTAAATTGTATTTAAATCGTAATTTTATTGTATATTTTCTGTTTTCATTTTAGTATTTTTGTTGCATTTTTGTCAGTTTTTGTAAAATATGTCTACATAGTTTTTAAGTTTTTAGTTTTAGTTGATTTAATTTTTCTTATTTTAGTACTCTAGCTGAAACTAAATAAAAATAAATGCTATTTAAATTACTGCACTGTAATTTATAATATGTACTATAATTTATGAACTGTTGTAGTTTTTTACAAATATTTTAAATTAGATTATATTTAAATTGTATTTTTTTTATATTTTCTGTTTTTATTTAAATTTTTTATATTAAATTTAGTATTTTTGTCAGGGTTTTTGTATAAATATATACGTGTTCAGTTTTAGTTTATTTAATTTTTGTTATTTTAGTACTTGAGCTGAAACTAGACAAAACATTATATTTAAACATTATTTATTAATATATTAGATCTTATAAATATTTATACATTTATACAAATGTATAAATATTTATAAATTTCAATTAGTGTTTATTTTATTTACAGAAATTACGTTTGGTAACACTTTACAATAAGGTTTCATTAGTTAACATGAGTTAACTATTCTAGTTAACAAACAATGAATGAACTATACTTCTACAGCATTTCTTAATATTTACTAATTTACTAATGCATTATTAAAATGAAAAGTTGTCTTTGTTATCATTAGTTAATGCACTGTTAACTAACATGAACTAACAATGAACTGTATTTTTATTCAGTTTTAACAGAGATTAATAAATACTGTAATAAATGTATTGTTCATTGTTTGTTCATGTTAGTTAATACATTAACCAATGTTAACAAATGTCACCGTATTGTAAAGTTTTACCGACATTTTTGTTATGGTTTTAGTTTTAGTTAAGTATAAAAGCCTTAGTACAAGATGTACAGTATAAATTCTTTACAATTTAAATAATGGGGAGGGGAGTGTGCTTCATTGTCATGAAAATAATGTCACAATGCAAACCACATCTAAAAAGGTTTTTTAAAACAAAATATCTTATTTCAATTTTGGATGCCACTATGATTGCAACATGTCCTGGCAGATATTACGAGATTTTCTCTATAATAATCTCACAGCTTTGCCAGCAGCCCTGCACCTAATGGGTCAGCATCCAAGAGCATATTATGAACTTTCACAAGCTTCTCCAGTCAAGCCAGACTACACTGGATGGGTTCAGGCAGTCCCAGACAAGGATATTGTTTTGTGACAGCCCAGTACATTGTGGTTTTAATCTCATTTCACCACAGACCGACGCATTACAGCTCTGTGTGGCACAGGGGCTGATCGAGTCAGCTGATATTCTAGAGCAGCAGACATAAACAGGGAAATCCTACAGCCCATTCACAATTATTATAATTACTTTAACCATAACTATATTAGCGTCTACTGTACACCCACAAATCATAATGTTCTGTTTATTGTTAGTGTGCATGCAGCTAAATGCTCTTGTACTTTAATTTAATTTATTTTATTTTATTTTCAGGGGAGAGGCACAGCTATTCGTTCCATACCTATTTTATAATTTATCACAGTTATTAAGTGTTACATCCTTGAAATGCACAGCATTTCTTACTGTTTGAAAGTCATTGCACAAATGCTATTTAGATCTTTGTGTACTCAGGCATGTGTGTGTCTGTTTGAATGGAACACAGTGCGTGTTTCCCGGCCCACTCTCATTTGTCAAAATCTCAGACAGCAAGGTCAGCCGCATGTACCGCAGGGCGCGGAGCGATTAACCTGCGCCTGTGTGTTTGTGTATGCGCGCATGTTTGTGTGTGCTAATGTGTGTCCATCCAAGTGGCAGTAAAGAGGCTTAACGCTGCCTGATCACTCTCTTTCTTTCAGGCACAGCGGTGACGCACCTACTGCTGTTCATAATGTACACTCAAAACAACACACTGGCCTTTAATAAACCTCAAAGACTCTTGAAATTTATTAAGGCAGGATATACTGAAGGCTTGTTTTTTAAATAGCCAAAAGGCTTTAGTTTTGCCACAGCCATACTGTGCACATACAGTGCACAATATGCATAAAATGAGTGCTGTATCCTGCACTTAAATTGATGTTGTGACTTAACAAGAAATAATGTTTTATTGTTTTTAAAATCTTTTCCTGACTAATGCGATTGGGCTACCAAATATCAAGACATTTTACATATAATATGATAAAAATTAATTTATAGTGGAATAATACCTACTGTTTCACATACTGTTTCAAAAAAAGCAGTATACTGTGCATAAACTAGCATTCATTTGTTACTTGCTGTGATGTTATTGTTAACTAAAATTACAACTATTAAAAATATTTTTGGTAATTTAAAAAAAAAATATATATAAATGTTTGGTAAAACCTGAACTTACAGTGCCTTGCAAAAGTATTCATACCCCTTCATGTTTTTTTGTGATGCTGTTTAATATATAAATTGGTTTAAATTACTTTTTTAGAAAAAAAAAAAAAAGAATTATCAATCTACACTCCATCATAATGACAAAGCACAAAACAGGTTTGTAACAACTTTGCAAATTTATTAGAAATTAAAAAAAAAAAAAGAAAAATGATTCCATTGCATACCCTTTTCTGGGACACTTAAAATTTAGCTTAGGAGCATTCATATCTCTTGTAGATGTTACTACACTTTGATTGGAAAGGCACACACCTATAAATAAAAGGTTAGCTGAAAATGCATATCAGAGCAAAACCAAACCCTGAGGTCAAAAGAACTGCCTGTAGAGCTCAGAGACAGGATTGTGTCAAGGAACAGATCTGGGGAAGAGTTTAGACAAAAATTCTGCTGCATTGAAGGTTCACAGAAGCATGTAGCCTCCATTGTCCATAATGGAAGATGTTTGGAACAACTCTTCCTAGAGCTGGCCTCCTGGCCAAACAGAGCAATTAATGAAGAGCCTTGGTTATACTGGTGACCAAGAAGCTGATGGTCACTCTAGTTGAGCTCCATGATCATATATGCAGATGCGAGAAACATACAGAAGGACAAACATCACTGCAACACTCCACCAATTTGGGCTTTATGGCGGTGTGGCCAAACACTTGGAATTTGCAACAAAGCATCTAAAGAATAATAAATAAGATTCTGTGGTCTAATAAATATCAATTACAAGCATCATGTATGGAGGAAACCAGGCACTGCTCATCACCTGTAGAATACCATCCCAAAAGTAAAGTGTGCTGGTAGCAGCCTCATGCTGTGGAACTGTTTTTTCAGCGGCAGAGACTGAGGGACACATTAGAGAAGAAGAAAAGCTCAGAATATTGAGATTTATGAATATCCAATCCAGAGCATTTAGAACCTCAGACTAGGCAGAAGGTTCACCTTCCAACAGGACAATAACCCTAAAGAGAGGCTTATAGAAAACAGCCTGGACTTGAACTCAATCAAATATTTCTGGAGAAACATGAAAATGCGCATCTGCTCCCATCCAAGCTAACAGAGCTTGAGAGTTGAAGAAAAGAATGGCGGATAATTGCTGAATGCAGATGTGCAAATCTTGTCGCATCATACCCAAAAAGATTTGAGGCTGTAAAGGGGCTTCAACTGAGTACTGAGCTAAGGGTATGAATACTTATGCAATGTTTTATTTTGAATAAATTTGCAAAGTTGTTAAAAACCTGTTTTGTGCTTTGTCGTTATGGTGTATGGAGTGTACATTGATGTGGATAAAAAGATATTTAAAGTAGTTTAACATAAGGCTGCAACAGCAAAACGTGAAAAAATGAAGGGGTATGAATACTTTCGCAAAGCACTGTAAAAAATAAAAATTGGAAAATGAAAATTAGAAATGTTAAAATAAATCTGAAATAAAAAGTTTAAGTTGAATTGCTAAAATATAATAGAAATATAAAATAGAAATATAAACTTAAGCTATTTGGACATATTTAAAACGTTAATAAAATGACAACAACACAAAAAAATTACTAAACAAAAATTTAATTTGCAGTATTAATAAACAATATACAGTGGTGAGGAAAAAATATGTGAACCCATTGGAATTGGTTGGTTTTCTGCATTAATTGGTCACAAAATGTCATAGTCATTGTTGTAAAAGGTTCAGATATGCAGAATATGCTGGAAAACCAAAGAATATGCAGGACCTGAATGATGTTTTTCTGAAGAATAGTGACAAACAAGGGACTCGTGAGCAAATTATGTTTTGTATCATTCATGTAATGACAAATAGGTAAAATTGACTTACTTTTTCCACAGTACTTTGAATGTTTAATCAGATGTGTTCAGTAAAGATAAAATATTTCAATTGTTTGTGTTTGTCTATACATTTTGATTTTGATGACATTTTATGACTAATTAATGCAGAAAACAAGCCAATTCCAATGGTTTCACATACTTTCTCTCCTTCCTGTAAATATTAAAATAACACTCGCAAGTTGGCTGCTGCTTATGTTAGGTGAATATTAGCTTTTTTTAGGGAGCATTTCATTGGACAAAAATATGTGCAGTGCAGGATGAGTCACCAATATTTTTGTCCTAGAAGAGACTGCATATTTTAAATGTTTAGGGCATGATTGCATGTGATTTTAAAGCATACGTACACAAATACACACATATTAACAAAGAAAAACGCACATGGCCGTACATGCTCATGCAAGCAGCATCCATTTCTAATCTCAGAGTCATGCGTACCAGCCAGGCACGCACACATTTTACTGACGCACAATGTCGATTGGTCACACTGTTTGAGTAATTGCAACAATCAAGTCATTCATTCACGATTATTTCCAGCATATTACTCATTCTCAAGGTTACTGAGTCAATCATGTGCGGAAGTGCAAGAAGTGATTGTGCTGTGAATGAGCTTTTACTCTAATTGCAAAGGCAGAGATTGACTGAATGCCAGAGGTTGGTGCAAAAATGGATGTGTTGGACTCAGGAAAGATGGATTTATTGGACTCAAATGCTTTGAATTCATTGTTCAGCAACACGTTATGCAACATGTTAACATGTTTGTACGCTCTCTTCAAACCCACAGGTGGTTAGTGTGAGCGTAACAAGTGGCACTGACCAGATGGTGGCGCTACATACTGCCTCTCAGGATGACCTTCTAGTGCACCTGCAGAGGGGTCAACTCAACCCAAATCAGGACCGTGTTGGAGAGTTGGTGGGCAGCATCACAGACCACTTTACACGGTAAGAGTCCACACCAATAACCTCCAGCTTGCACACTTTGCAAGCACTGTGCAAACATCTCTATTACTATTGTTCATTCTCTATGTTGGGGTTTTAAACAGCCCTGTAGCCTTTAGTATTAAAGTCAGTCACATAAAGCTGGTCCATATCTGATAACTACATTAAACAAAACTACATTACAAAATTACATGAACTACATTAATTTAGCTCAAGTCTGTTCAGTTCTGTAACAGTGTGAAGTTCATCAATTTGAAGCGAGGTCAGTTCAGCTGAAAGCAGTTCTACAAAAGGCAGTAATGTAGTTATTCAGTTCCAGTCAGTTTAGTGTTGATTCAATTCACTCCAGTACCATAGTGGTAAAAAGTGGTGGTGATGAAAATCTCTCTCAAAATGAATTATCATATAAGTCATTGAGAAGAAACCGTATCGTACATGTGTATTCAAAGTGTAATGAATATATATTATTTGATGGTTACACTATGTGACATTTTTAGAATAATTAAATTCAATATTTGCTAATAATGCTATTAAAGTTTAAAAACCATATAAAACCAACATAAATACAAAGCGTACATTTCTAAGAACTTGGCACATTTTCTGGTTGGTTCGGCTTGTTGTTGCAGTCAAAATTTTTTTAACTAAGATTTTCAATGTTTTAATATTTAAAAAATAACTAATACTTTTTTTATTATTTAAAATGACTGTTTTCTATATGAATATATTTTAAAATGTAAGTTATTTCTGTGATTTCAAAGCTGAATTTTAAACATCATTACTCCAGTCTTCAGTGTCACACGATCCTTTGGAAATCATTCTAATATGCTGATCTAGTACGTTGGATCAAATAAATGATGAGCAGAAGAGACTTCTTTAAAAACATTAAAAAATTAAAAAGTCAAAAACTTTTGACTGGTAGCGTATATGTAATGAAATTAATGAATTAGCTTTTTAAATAAAGAAATAATAATAATAATAATTTTAGTTCAAAAAAATTATTGTTGGAGCCCAGGAAATGTGTTGCTTTATGGAAAACAGTCATGCTGATGAGATACAGTACCTGCCAAAGGTTTGTGGTCTGTAAGTTATTTATTTATTTAGTTATTTTTAAAGAGATTGTAGGGTCCTATGAAATCCATTTCATTTTTGTGTTTTTTCCAAAATTCAGTTTTTTTTTTTTTTCAAATTGCAATTATTTCCATTTTAATTTTTCTAGACTGTTTTAATGATTAAATAAAAATATATATATGAATCAAAAAGCATGTCTAATTAATTGATTTTTAAAACATATATTTTTTAATTCATTCATATATTTATTTATTTATTTGTTGTGTATCTACATTTTTCTGGTAAATACATTCTCTGTTAAATATTCCTTAAAAAATTGTTTTAATAATAATTTTATTAGTAGTAGTGGTACTATTATTACATAATAATAAAATATTACAATTAATATTTTTCTCTCACAGTTAAACTGAACTTTTATTTTGACGGGTTGCTGTGAAGACCTTTATGACTTTATGAAGACCTTTTTTTCAAAAGAATCCAAGTAACACATGCTTCAGCATGTGTGTAGTAAACGAAACAGCGCGTCTGCACTATTCATTTACACAGAGTCTTTTTGTGGCTTAATATTCACAGACGCTAGTCCATATCGCGTGTTGATTTAAGTGTACTGACCTACTTTTGATTTATTCATTACAAATTTGGCAAATTCCATGCCATTCCACATTATACAGTAAATTCCATTTTTATAACTGGATTCTGTGATTCCATCCACGTTTTCCCCTAAATTGATACTTTTAATTCATCAAGAATCTATTGAATTGATTAAACGTGACAGTAAAGACACTTATAATGTCACAGAAGATTTGTTTGCTGTTTATTATATTAAGCAACATTACTGTTTTCATCATTGATAATAAGAAATGTTTCTTGAGCAGCATATTAGAATGATTTCATGTCCGCAGAGACATTTAAAAAATCTTACTTAGTATACACAGTATCTCCGACACACGTCATTTGGACACAAGTATTTACGTCATGATTTAATTTTAAAGATACCCACTTATCCCATCATCACATGTTGCAGCCTGGAGGACTGTTCTGTTATACACATTCTCGCATACACACATATGCATCCATGTTGTGAGATGCTCATTCATGCGATGGCATTTCTAATTTCCTCACATAACCGGCCCCGAGGGAGGTAATATAAGGTCCTGCAGCCCGGTTGTGTATACATTGTTTGTGTGTGTGTGGCAGGTGTGGGGTGTGTGTCAGTCAGTGGGTGTCTGTAATCACTGCTCCTGCACGTCTGCTTTAAAGCCATTGTGCTGCCATCTGCGAGTCAATGCGTGGGGTCATGCCCCCTTTACGACATCATCAAAAGGAGACGTCAGAGCGGCCTGAGGAAGTGTGGAGGAAGGCAAATAGTGTGTGAGCATGTGTGGGGGGTGGGCGGGAGAACAGATGACAAAGCACACACGTGCAGAGACACAGAACCACATTCACTGATTTAAAAACTATACTGAGTCTTTCCTTTTTTCATAAAGACCATAATGATAAGGAGAATGTTAAGCACAAAGTTTAAGACAACATGGACTGTTTTAAAGCATATGTGAGGTATTTCAGTTAAACAGATGTAAAAATAAGCTCTCGCCAACTCAAAACAGAAGGTGACCGTACTTTGCCAAGTAGGGCATGTTCCTGGATCAGAACGTCATGTTGGTCCTGAAACAACATTCTTCTGAACTAACAAAGTCTTAACCCAATATCTAACCAGATTTCCCCCCAAATCAAGTTTGCAGGTTCTGTTTGTGAGTAATTTTGCAAAAAGAATGTTATGCAGATAATAAGTGGTGAATTATGCATCTTTATGTCAGACTTAAAGATATAGTTGACCTCAAAATAAAAAATTACCCCATCATTTACTCACCCTCAAACCAGGTGCAAATGTCTTTCTTCTTTCAGATGAATACAATCAGAGTTATATTAAAAAATGTCCTGGTTCTTTCAAGCTTTATAATGGCAGTGAATGGCTGTTGAGATTTTAAAGACTAATAAAGTGCATTCATCCATTATAAAAAAATACTCCACACAGCTCTGTGAATCAATGCATTTGTGTAGGAAAAATATCTATATTTAAAACGTTATAAACTGTAATCTCTGGCTTCTGCTAACTGTCATATGTGACCCTGGACCACAAAACCAGTCATAAGGGTCAATTTTTCAAAATTGAGATACATCACCTGAAAGCTGTATTGTAATTTTAACTCTTTCCATTGTACGGTTTGTTAGGATAGGACAATATTTGGCCTAGATACAACTATTTGAAAATCTGGAATCTGAGGGTGCAAAAAACATTGACATTGAGAAAATCTCCTTTAAAGTTGTCTAAATGAAGTTCTTAATAATGCATATTACTAATCAAAAATTAAATTTTGGTATATTTACAGTAGGAATTTTACAAAATATCTTCATGGAACATGGTCTTTACTTACTTTCCTAATGATTTTTGGCATAAAAGAAAAATCAATAATTTTGACCCATACGATGTATTGTACATTTGGCTATTGGTACAAATATACCCCAGCGACTTCCAGTGGATGAATTAGAAGTACAAAACAAGGATTTCGAAAAATTTTAAAATGAAATATGTTGGAGGATTTCGATATACTCCAAATTAAACTGGTTTTCTATTGCTGTAAACAAAACTTGGTTCTCACGAGATTAGTATATTCTCACCAGCATACACAATCGCATTGATTTGCTTCAGAAGGCCTTTTTTAACCCCCTGGAATCATGTGGAGTACTTTTTATGTTGGATGGATGCACTTTATTGGACTTCAAAATCTTAACACCCATTCACTGGCATTATAAAGCTTGGAAGAGCCAGAACATTTTTTAATATAACTCCTATTGTGTTCGTCTAAAAGAACAAAGTCGTATATACCTAGGATGGCTTGAGGGTGAGTAAATCATGGGGTAATTTTCATTTTTGGGTAAACTATCCCTTTAAAATTTACTCAAAGCCATAATACAAGAAATCCAGAACAGAAATCCACATGATGAATATCCATAAACATTCACTAAATAACAGAAAATGCAACACTAAAAACTCTAAAGTACATTACTGATAACAAAAATAAGAACGAATCTATTTTAAAATTGCAGAGGCTACTGCAAATGTTTTTCACCATAAATTAAATGATAATGATAATTCATAGTTTTTTATTTCCAAAGAAAACATACATTTGACAGTATTTTAGAGTAATATTACATGTAATGCACATCACCATTTATCATTTTTTTACCATATGGTAAGGAAACGTCTAGGTTACGTACGTAACCCTCGTTCCCTGAAGGAGGGAACGGAGACGTTACATATGGGAACTCGCCTGAGTGACCAATCACCTCTGAGCTTTACAGAAAAGGCCAATGAAATTGGCGAGTGGAGTTTGCGTGCAACGCCACTCCCCCGTACATACGGGTATATAAGATGGCGGCGCGCATCCACTCATTCAGGTTTTTGCTGAGGAGCCGAGCCGCAGCCCGGCGTCAGCGCAGCCTAGGGTTGTGGCAGGGGATGTAACGTCTCCGTTCCCTCCTTCAGGGAACGAGGGTTACGTACGTAACCTAGACGTTCCCCTTCAGTCGTTTCACTACGACGTTACATATGGGAACAGACCCATGGAAAAGGCCACAACCCTGAGGCTGCGTTACGCAAGACACCAAGTGCCGACAGGCGGACGTGTCGGAAAGTGGAGTCACTACGTAACCTTCCCAACGCCCTAGGGACCAGTAGAGGGGCCCCATAGGGGTGCCAGATGTACTGAAGCATGGGTTGGGGGGGCGGAGCACATGTGGTTTAGGCATGTGGAATAAAGAAATTGAATACATCTAATCTGTTATAGATGTATGAGGGAAAACACAGCCTTCTGGCTGACTGTGGAAAAATACTGAGACATGTTGCCACAACCTTCTGGGCGAAGGAGACCCAGTCGGAGCACAGTCGCGGACTACTCCGCATCTAGTCCTGACTGCGGGGCATGGAGGACCCAGGTTCGCCGGAGGGAACATACTGGGAGATAGCGCACGGATCCCGTGGGAATGGCGCAGCAAGCCGACACCTGCCGGCCTCCCGCAAATTACCTGATGTTACCTTAACACACGGGAGGACACGGGCTCGACGCGGAGATTATAGAATCTCGCGAAGGTGTTAGGTGTCGCCCAGCCCGCAGCTCTGCAGATGTCTGCTAGCGAGGCGCCGTGCGCCAGCGCATAGGAGGAGGCAACACTACGAGTGGAGTGAGCTCGAACTCCTAGGGGGCACGGCTCCCCCTGGCTTTCGTAGGCCAGGGAGATGGCATCTACCACCCAATGGGCCAACCTCTGCTTGGAGACAGCATTTCCCTTCTGCTGTCCTCCGAAGCAAACAAAGAGCTGCTCGGAGCGTCTGAAGCTCCGGGTGCGGTCCATGTAAACCCGTAAGGCACGAACGGGACACAGCAACGCTAAGGCCGGGTCTGCCTCCTCCGGGGGCAGAGCTTGCAGGTTCACCACCTGATCCCGGAAGGGTGTGGTGGGAACCTTGGGCACGTAACCGGGCCGGGGTCTCAGGATAACGTGAGAATCAGCCGGCCCGAACTCCAGGCACGCTTCGTTGACAGAAAAGGCTTGTAGGTCCCCGACCCTCTTGATGGAGGCGAGCGCGGTCAGGAGCGCTGTCTTAAGCGACAGGAATTTAAGCGACAGGAATTTAAGCTCGACTGAAACCAGCGGCTCGAAGGGAGGTCCCCGCAGGCCCCGAAGGGCGACGGAGAGATCCCAAGAGGGTACAAGGTGCGGTCTAGGGGGATTAACCCTTCGCGCACCTCTGAGGAACCTCACGACCAGTTGATGCTTCCCGATGGATGTTCCATCGACTGCATCGTGATATGCCGCGATGGCCGCGACATACACTTTGAGAGTTGAAGGAGACAGCCTACGCTCCAACTTCTCTTGCAGGAAGGAAAGCACTACTGCGATCGGACTTCTCTGTAGGTCCTCCCCACGGGAGGCACACCAGTCAACAAAGAGACCCCACCTCAGTGCGTAGGCCTGCCTCGTGGAGGGGGCTCTAGACTGAGTGATAGTTTCTATCACGGCCTGTGGAAGGCCGGCGAGGTCTACCGTGTCACGTCCAGAAGCCACACGTGCAGGTTCCATAGATCGGGACGCGGGTGCCAAATCGTGCCCATCCCCTGAGAAAGAAGGTCCTTCCTCAGGGGAATCTTCCCGGGAGGGGCTGTCGCGAGGAGCGTGAGGTCGACGAACCAGGTCCGGGTGGGCCAGTATGGCGCAACCAGCAGAACCTGCTCCCCGTCCTCCCTGATCTTGCACAGGGTCTGTGCAAGGAGGCTCACTGGGGAAAAGGCGTACTTGGGCCCCGGAGGCCAGCTGTGTGCCAGTGCGTCCCTGCCGAGGCTGTTGGGAGCGTCGTTGAGGGAGTAGTAGAGCTGGCAGTGGGAGGATTCCGGGGAGGCAAACAGATCTATCTGGGCCTTGCCGAATCGACTACAAATCAGCTGGACTGTCTGGGGGTGGAGTCGCCATTCTCCAGGGTGGGTGGGCTGCCGTGAGAGCTGGTCGGCTGCACGGTTGAGCTCCCCTGGTATATGAGCGGCGCGCAGCGATTTCAGCCGCGTCTGACTCCACAGGAGCAGATGGCGGGCGAGTTGCGACATACGACGGGAGCGTAGACCACCCTGGCGGTTGATGTACGCTACGGTCGCAGTGTTGTCCGTGCGGACAAGCACGTGCTTGTGGCGGAGCATCGGAAGAAACCGACGCAGCGCGAGAAGCACTGCTAGCAACTCCAGGCAGTTGATGTGCCAAAGCAGTCGAGGGCCTGTCCAGGAGCCCGAGGCTGCTTGCCCGTTGCATACAGCACCCCAACCCGTGGTGGAGGCATCTGTGTAAACCACAACATGCCTGGAGACCTGTCCTAAGGGGACTCCGGCCCGTAGGAAAGCAGGGTCTGACCACGGGCTGAATAGGCGGCGACACTGCGGGGAAACGCCAATCCGGAGTGTGCCACGGTGCCATGCCCATCTCGGGACTCGATCGTGTAGCCAGCGCTGAAGTGGTCTCATATGAAGCAAGCCCAGCGGCGTTACCGCGGCTGCAGCTGCCATATGCCCCAGGAGCCTCTGAAATGTTTTGAGAGGGACCGCTGTTTTGTGCCTGAATGGTTTCAGGCAGTTCAGCACTGACTGCGTGCGCTCGTTGGTGAGGCAGGCTGTCATATTGACCGAGTCCAGCTCCATAATACGAGGATATGGGAGAGTTTTGCCCTATACGGTTTGGGCCGGAGAATTTGGTGTGACAGGACACTACGCCGTTCGCGGCTGATTTCAGCGGTGACCGTTGGGGCATTCGTCGAGAGATAGTTGAGGATGCGAGCATACCTTCATCATAATGAGGCCAGGACTTTTCAGGGCTTTTCGGCGGGACGGGGCTGACGGGCGTCCGTACGGGCGCGAAGCGGCGTTGAAGGTGCGTAGGTGAAATGAGAAAAGTACTTCGAAGTCTATGGCACTAAACCAATCCACAGTGTCGAGCAGCACGAAAAGGATCGCCTCAGAAGTGAGCATTTGAACGACAGCCTGAGAAGGGACCGATTCAAAACTCGAAGATCCAGGATTGGTCGTAACCCACCGCTCTTCTTGGGCACGATGAAGTAAGGGCTGTAGAACCCCGACCTCATCTCGGCTGGAGGGACAGGCTCGATTGCGTCTTTAGCCAGTAAGACAGCAATCTCCGCACGCAGGACAGAGGCATCCGTGTCCGAGTGGACAGAGGTGAAAAGGACGCCTCTGAATTTGGGCGGGCGCCTGGCGAACTGAATCGCGTAGCAGAGACGTACCGTCCGGATCAACCACCGGGACGGGCTGGGCAGCTCTAGCCAGGCTGCGAGCCTGGTCACCAGTGGGATCAGCGGAGCGTTGACCGACGTGACCACGGTGGGGCGGCCTGCGGGAAGGGGAAGGGGAAGGGGACTGGTCCCAGAAGGATGAACGTCCTGGAGAGCAGTCTGGCCGCTCTGAGCAGCACTTACCTTCCTCCCAGGTTCCCGCGCTGGCGAATGTTGGCTCCGAGTCCGAGCCCGAGGAGACATCTTGTCTGACAGGAACAGAACTCGGGGCACTTGGCCCAGAGATGTGGAAAATTGCTCTTTCTGTGAGTGGGTGGGTACCGCCGACCCGTAGGTCGACGGCAGCTGAGCGCACAGACGGCCCCAGCCCTCCACCGGGGGCGGGGGGGCAGATGTTATCGTCCCCCGAAGAGCAGCTTCCATCATCTCCAGGCTGCCCGTGTCAGGAGCGCCGCGCAGACCTGCGGGTCGTAGGTGTATGAGGGGGCTCCTGAGCAGCGGGCGGCGCCGCTCCCCTGCGGCGGCCACGACGTCTGGCGGCGAGGCGCGCATCGTGGGCCTCAGCCGGAGACGGAGCAGGTAGGTCTTGCTTCTTGGGGGCCGCAGGGGGGCGCCCTCGGCGACGAGCAGGCTGAGGCTGGGCACCCGGGGACTTCGTGGGAGTCACACGCCGGGGCAAGATGTGACTGATCGCCTCAGTCTGCTTCTGGACTGCCGAGAACTGCTGGGCAAAGTCCTCGACGGTGTCGCCGAAGAGGCCGGCCTGGGAGACAGGAGCGTCGAGAAAGCGTGCTTTGTCGACATCTGCCATCTGCGCCAGGTTCAGCCAGAGGTGGCGTTCCTGGACCACGAGTGTGGACATCACCTGACCAAGGGACCGCGCCGTGACTTTAGTCGCCCGGAGAGCGAAGTCAGTCGCTGCGCGCAGCTCCTGCAAAACCGCTTGGTCAGGACTACCCTTGTGCAGTTCTTTTAACGCCTTGGCCTGGTAGACCTGCAGGGTGGCCATGGCGTGCAGGGCGGTGGCGGCCTGGGCCGCAGCACTGTAGGCTTTGCCGGTCAGAGCCGACGAAAGCCTACAGGCTTTGGACGGGAGGCGCGGAGAGCATAAATGCACCGCAACCGCACGCTCAACCTGAGGGACCTCCTCGTACCCCCTGGCCGCCCCGCCATCAAGGGTAGCGAGGGCTGAGGAGGTAAGGCGTGAACGAGCCGAATGAGGGGCCCGCCACGCCTTAACCAGCTCATCGTGCACCTCGGGGAAGAAAGGGACTGGGGGCGAGCGCGGCGGCGCCGCAGACCTCGTCCCCAGAAACCAATCATCCAGCCTCGAAGGATCGGGAGGAGGCACCTTCGGGACCTCCAGCCCGATCCCCTTGGCGGCCCGGAGAAGCATGGCCGACAGTTCGGCGTCCGCCTCAGACGGAGCAGCGACCGCAGAGGGGCGCTGCTCCGCCGAAGTGCCCGCCTCATCTGCCGACCGTTCACCCTCTGACGCTGAGATAGACATCTCTTCCTCCGGGGGAGCACCAAAAGAGACGCTGGGCCCGCTTTTAGACGGGGGAGCAGTCTGTTTGGGCATCACCACGGGACCACGCGGTGGAGCCCGCGGGGTATCAACCGGCGGGACATTCTGCACCGTCACCTGGAGGTCCCTCAAGCGCCTCGCCGAAGCAGCCGTAAAGCCTTTACGGCTCGCCGAACTACCTCGGGAAGACGACAAGGGGAGCCGTCTGGCGAACGAGAGGCGGGACCTCAACGTGGCCATGGACATACGCTCGCAATGAGCACATGAACCATCCACAAACGCTGCCTCTACGTGCGCTCGGCCCAGGCACGTGAGACAGCGATCATGACCGTCAACAGAGGTGAGGAAACTACCGCACCCAGAAACGCACGGTCGGAAAGCCATACCGGGACAATGGCTCTCGACGACCGTAAGGAAATTGCTCTTTTAGATCCCGGTTCGCCCAGGGAGGACGCGGCACAACCGTGCTCTCAACTCGCTGGAATGCGAGAAGCCGGCTCGTTCCGTTTTCTCTGTCGGCAGCCGGCTCGCAGGATCTGACACTACAGGTGTCGGAGAGGTTTTCTTCCTTCTTTCTGTTCTCAATTGCTCGCAGGCGGTGAGGCTCTGAAGCGAAAATCTGAATGAGTGGATGCGCGCCGCCATCTTATATACCCGTATGTACGGGGGAGTGGCGTTGCACGCAAACTCCACTCGCCAATTTCATTGGCCTTTTCTGTAACGCTCAGAGGTGATTGGTCACTCAGGCGAGTTCCCATATGTAACGTCGTAGTGAAACGACTGAAGGGGAACTTACCATATGCATTTTTTTTTCTGTAAAATTAAAAACAAGTGAAATTTTATAACTATTTTATTATTTCACAGCATTTCAGATCAACATGTATACTGTGGCTGTGGTTTTAGGTACTTAATTCTGTTATACATTTGAAACATTTATGAAACTGACATAGTGTACAGTGGTAACGCACACTGAGTAACATGTAATAACATAGACATCTCATGACCAGCTAAATTTCATGTTAGTGTAATCATTAAGTGAAATGAGATTCAACTCACGCTCCAGATCTTCCCCCAGACTACTCAAAAAATGATTATACAATACTTAATGTATTATTGAAATGTATAAAAAAGGAGGTTTAGTTGGAGTGTTGGAGAAATCCTGGATAATTGGTCACAAGAGTTTCTCGTGATCTTCAATCTTTCACTCAGTTTAAAGAGAACAGACAAATTTGTGATGACCTGAAGGAGTTATATAGATGAATTGGTACATAAAATATGTATGAACTGTAGCAAAGCTTCTAAGCAGCTGGTCTCAGGGTGATTTTTAGTGGATGTATGAAGTCAACTTCACACAGATGTGTTCTAGCAGAGGAACCACAGATGTAAAGAATCACTTTAACTATCAGCATAATCCACTAAATGTTGACAACCACAAAGTGTTAATGCTGTTTAGCATTTCTTTAATGTATTATTTAAAATAGCAAATTCCTTTTAATGGAATGTTTTGCTTGAAAAGTGTGCTTGTATGTTATTCAGACACATAACGTTATTATTCTCATTATTACAATATGATCAAACCACCCTTATGATTTGGGATATAGTTTTGTAAATATTTAATGACTTTACATTCCACATTCTCTTTTGCATGCATGCTGAGAGCTCTTGTTGATCTGAAATGTCTGTATCTCAATTCACACAGTGATTCATTACTGTTATCATGCCTGTCTTTAAACCCAGTGACCTTTCCCGTGGGTCATTCAGCCTCACCTGACTCATGCAGACATTTTGACTGTGTCATGTGTGTTTGTTTGTGGAACGGCAGTGCCAGTCTGCCTGTGTGTGTGTTGGGTAGTTTAAACCCCTCTTTGGCCATCTGTTGAGACAGCTGGGTGTGTGTGTGTGTGTGTGTTGAGGATGGTTTGGCTAAAGGCAGTGTTGGAGTTGATCTTAGGAT
>VONZ01001244.1:115000-183919 GCA_012976165.1 Labeo catla | reverse complement strand
TTAACAATTTGAGGCCATTTACCATAGAAATCTTGTTTTTAAAGCCTTTTTAGCTGTTATAGCGCCACCTATGCTCCGATCTCCATGAAACTTTGCACGCTTGTTAAGAATCATCTGACACATGTTTTCCCCAATTTTTGTAAAGTTTTGAGTTTTCGTTTTGGTTTTATAGGCTTTTGGGTATATGTGGCCACACCCCTTTTGTAAATTAACCCAGTTATAGCTAACCAAAGGAAAAAAATCAACATTTTTTTGATAATTATTGATCTAGAGAGTCCAGAGAATATTACTGCAGTGGTTTGATCGAGATTGAGTAAAAAACCTAGGACTAGTTCGCAAAAGTAGGTTTTTCACATATTTGTGAATAATTAATGAACGATTTGATTGACAGCAATGGTTCTTGAGGCAAAGTTGTTCATCATGAGGAGATCTATCAAATGATATGCATATTGTGTGGATGTGTGAAACAACACGTGATTACAGAGCCATAAAACTCGTTAGCGCCAACTAGTGGCCGATTTCTTTCAAAATTCTTACAGACCTTTAGGGCCATGAGTCGAACATGCCCAGTGAGTTTCGTTCCAATCGCCCTCCGTTAACCTTGTCAAATAGGTGCTCAAACTTCATTGGCCAATGGCGGCCATGTTTTTTGAGATACGCCAATGTCCTCATAGACACTTGTGCCCCTTTAGTCCAAGAGACTGCATACCAATTTTCAAGTCAATCGGACTAACGGCGGTGTATTTATAGCCAATAATATGTTTTTTCAGGCTTATAGCGCCACCAAGTGGCAGAGCTGTGCAATTTTTTTTTTATTTGACCAAAGATTTAGCTTATGCACATGTGTACCGAGTTTGGTGTAGATATCTCATTCCATTCAAAAGTTATAGCCAAATGTAAGAATTTGGTAATGTTAGCATAGAACGTTTTGGCATTCCTATTCGACCGTGAGTCAAAATTTCAACTTTTTTTTTGATAATTATTGATATTCACTGTCCAGAGAACATTTCTGCACTGGTTTGGTTCCAATCGGGCGAAAAACCTAGGACTAGTTCGCAAAAGTAGGTTTCGGATATAACACCATTTTGCGGAAAAACGGTACGTCCTAGAGCAACAAACACCGCAGAGCAATTTTGTGCGTATTGACCCATGGATTGCAACGATGTAAAGTTTTTGAGTCTACGACAAAAATTGTACGAGCTATGGCCAAAAATGTCAAAAATATCAGTTTTTTGCGCTGTAGCGCCACCTTTAGGCCGATTAAGCTCAGTCTTTGTCAGAATGTCCCCACAGGGAGCTCTACCTTCTGGCCATGTTTCAAGTCTCTAGGCCTTACGGTTTGGGCTGCGCATTCAGTTTTAGGGGAAAAAAAAAATTATCCTATCAATTACAAATAGATAATATAGCTGCAAGCAGCAATTATCGGGGTTCGAGCATTTTAAGGTCTTTAAGGTGGTATGCTTAGGGTCTAGGCCAACCTGGATTCATGGCTGACAGTAAAACACATCCAAAATGGAGAACATGCTCACAGAAATACACACACAGAAACCAAAAGTTTAAACTAATATATTAAAACTGAATAAACATGTTTACACACACAGAGACATACATGCATACACATTTTCTTGTACAGATATTTGAAATAAATTATATGGGCCAACACTTTTACTTGCAAGTATTCTCTTTGTAACAGTTTGTGTCTTTTTCAGATTTCACTGTAATCATAATGTGGCATAATTGTAAAAAACTGATATGTCTGTATGAACAAAATTGTAAGCTTTGCCTAAATGTGATTTTAAATGTTATAACAGTGATTTTATAAGCATTAATCGATCATCAAACCTATTAAAAGCAGTTGTGTTCAGCTGAATAAGCCCATTAGTGGTCTTCTACTGACATCTAGTGGTTATTATTGCAATTTCATGCAATGTCTCATACAAACACTGAGATTTTAAACATCATAACTATTATAGTGTTATTTTTGCCCAGTCTCTTAAATTTTGCATATTTGTTTAGAATGAGATTATTTGTCATTTTTGTCACAGTTTTGAGACGTTGCAAGCTTTCTTTTAAAAATGTTAGGCTTTTAGGTACAGTAGATTTAAAGAACATATTTAAAGAACAGTTGGATTGACAGCAATGGTCTTAGACAAAAAATTGTTGAGAATGAGGAGATCTATCATATGATATAAAGATCTAGTGTTTGTGTGAAAAAATGAGCATTTTTTAGCAATTCGAGGCCAATTACAATAGAAATGTTGTGTTTTTGAAGCCTTTTTAACTGTTATAGCGCCACCTATGATCCGATGCTATGGTTACTATGGTGTTAGGATGCAGTCCAACCCAAAATATATGGCTAACACTACAGCACATCTATGATGGACAATACAATCACAAACACAGAATATGAAATAGTTAAACTATTATATTAAAGTTCATTAAGCATTATTACACACACACACACACACACACATTTTGTTGCACATAAGAGATTTGTGTATTAAATGGTAGGTGACAAAATGTTTAGTGCAAGTCTTTTTAAGGTTTTATATATAATTTTCAGGTTTCACTGTAATCATAATCTTGTATTATTGTCAAATATGATATATGTGTTTAAATGAAGTGTTAAACTTTGACTAAATGTGATTTGAAATGTTATATAGTGATTTAGTCTTTGCATGAATTGTAATGAATGGAAAACAATATGTGAATAGCACTGTTCATTTCTATGAGCCATTAGAGGTCCTCTACTGCCATCTAGTGGTTATAGTTGTAATTTCATGACATTTTAAAGAGATGCATTGTTTTTAAGCTTTATAATTGTTACATTGCTTTTTTTGCCTGATGTCTTTAAAATGCAGGCTTGTTTAGAATCATATGATGATGATTTGACTTGGGTTTGTGAAATTTTCTTTTCTTTTAGGTTTTAGAGACTCGGTACAGTAGATCATGATCTTATTATTAAGTGGCTATCTAAATGGTAGGGATGTGACGAGACCAGTCGGATTTCGCGAGATCTCGTGACAGTATCCTCCCACAACATTTTGCCATGTTTACATTAGAGCTGCACTATTAATCCTTAAAATATTGAGGTGTCGATTCAAACACCCACGCGATCTTATTCCTAAATGACAACGAGTTATCTATGTCTATTAGGACTGTTTCACATCGCCAGTGTCAGTGGAGCGTGAGAAGCAGGTTTTGTCGCTGCCCATATTAATGAATCAGAAGATCGGAGTAAACGTGAATGCAGAAAGAGCAACACAAACAGTCTTTTCAACCACATTATAATCATTATTTCTGTGTTACAGATATTTAAATAATAGAAGTACTGGGATAAAAGTTTATAGTTTGGGTATAAACACTTATTGTCTACAGTAGCGATCAAAACGAAAGTATTTTAACACGTGTATCTATTGTAACGCTTATCCTCTTCCACCAGGAGGTGGCGACAACTGCCCGTTTAAAAAAAAAGTATGTCATTGAATCATTCATTCAGGAGATTTCAATAGTCAAACAAGTCTTAATGAAGTGAGACACCGGCTCCTTTATTGAAGGTTTTTTTTTTATTTTGTTTAAATGAATATATGTTTTTAAAAGACTTAAGCAATGAACAGTTTGTCATTTGCCATTTACCATACACAGCTTGTGTTTTTGAAGCCTTTTTAACTGTTATAGCGCCACCTATGGTCCAATCTTCACGAAACTTTGCATGCTTGTTAAGAATCATCTGACACATGCTCTCACAATTTTCGTAAAGTTTTGAGTTTTTGATTAGGTTTGATAGGCTTTTGGGTATATGTGGCCATGCCCCTTTTGTAAATGACCCCGTTATAGCTAACCAAAGGACAAAATTCAACATTTTTTGGATAATTATTGATCTAGAGAGTCCAGAGAATATTACTGCAGTGGTTTGATCGAGATTAAGCGAAAAACCTAGGACTAGTTCGCAAAAGTAGGTTTTTAACATATTTGTGAATGATTAATGAACGACTTGAATGACAGCAATGGTTCTTGAGGCAAAGTTGTTCATTATGAGGAGATCTATCAGATGATATTAAGATCTAGTGTTTATGTGAATATACTAGCATTTATTTTTCCATTTGAAGCCAATTACCATACACAGCTTGTGTTTTTGAAGCCTTTTTAACTGTTATAGCGCCACCTATGTTCCGATCTTCACGAAACTTTGCATGCTTGTTAAGAGTCATATGACACATGTTCTCACCAATTTTTGTAAAGTTTTGAGTTTTTGTTTAGGTTTTATAGGCTTTTGGACATATGTGGCCACGCCCCTTTTCTAAATGACCCCGTTACAGCTAACCAAAAGACAAAATTCAACATTTTTTTGATAATTATTGATCTAGAGAGTCTGGAGAATATTACTGCAGTGGTTTGATCGAGATTGAGCAAAAAACCTAGGACTAGTTCGCAAAAGTAGGTTTTTTACATATTTATGAATATTTAATGAACGATTTGATTGACAACAATGGTTCTTGAGGCAAAGTTGTTTATCATGAGGAGATCTATCAAATGATATGCATATTGTGTGGATGTGTGAAACACCACGTGATTACAGAGCCATAAAACTTATTAGCGCCAACTAGTGGCCGATTTGTTTCAAAATTCTTACAGACCTTTAGGGCCATGAGTCGAACATGCCCAGTGAGTTTCGTTCCGATCGGCCTCCGTTAACCTTGTCTAATAGGTGCTCAAACTTCGTTGGACGATGGCGGCCATGTTTTTTGAGATACGCAAATGTTCTCATAGACCCTTATGGCACATTGGACAGAGACACTGCATACCAATTTTCAGTTTGATTGGACTGACGGTTGCGAAGTTATAGCCATTTTTATGTTTTTTCTCTATTATAGCGCCACCAAGTGGTCAAGCTCCGCAATTTTTTGGATTTGACCAAAGGCTGAGCTTTTACATATGTGTTCTGAGTTTGGCGATGATATGTCATTCTGTTCCAAAGTTATAACCATTTTACTAAAAGTGGCCCCGCCTCTTGTGAACGTTTTGGCGCCCCTTTGCGACTGTGAGTCAAAAGTTTAACTTTTTTTTGATAATTATTGATCTAGGGAGTCTGGAGAACTGTGCTGAAGTGGTTTGATCGAGATTGAGTGAATAACCTAGGACTAGTTCGCAAAAGTAGGTTTTTCACATATTTGTGAATATGTAATAAACGACTTGATTGACAGCAATGGTTCTTGAGGCAAAGTTGCTCAGCATGAGGAGATCTATCATATGGTATGAAGATCTTGTGTTTCTGTGATTATATGAGCATGTTATAGTAATTTAAGGCTATTTATTTTTGAAATTTTGTGTTTTTGAAGCCTTTTTAAATGTCATAGCGCCACCTATGGTCCGATCTCCAGAAAATTTTACATGCTTGTTAAGAGTCATGTGACACATGTTTTCCCCAACTTTTGTAAAGTTTTGAGTTTTTGTTTAGGTTTTATAGGCTTTTGGGTGTATATGGCCACGCCCCTTTTCTAAATGACCCCGTTATAGCTACCCAAAGCACAAAATTCAACATTTTTTTGATAATTATTGATCTAGAGATTCTGGAGAACTGCGCTGCAGTGGTTTGATCGAGATTGAGCGAAAAACCTAGGACTAGTTCGCAAAAGTAGGTTTTTGACATATTTGTGAATAATTAATGAACGATTTGATTGACAGCAATGGTTCTTGAGGCAAAGTTGCTCAGCATGTGGAGATCTATCAAATGATATGCATATTGTGTGGATGTGTGAAACACCACGTGAGTGAGGCACATTACAGAGGCAAAAAACTCGTTAGCGCCAACTAGTGGCCGATTTGTTTCAAAATTCTTACAGACCTTTAGGGCCATGAGTCGAACATGCCCAGTGAGTTTCGTTCCGATCGGCCTCTGTTAACCTTGTCTAATGGGTGCTCAAACTTCGTTGGCCGATGGCGGCCATGTTTTTTGAGATACGCAAATGTTCTCATAGACCCTTATGGCACATTGGACAGAGACACTGCATACCAATTTTCAGGTCGATCGGACCAACGAGTGCATAGTTATAGTCATTTTTATGTTTTTTCAGGCTTATAGCGCCACCAAGTGGCAGAGCTGTGCAATTTTTGTTATTTGACCAAAGATTGAGCTTATACACATGTGTACCGAGTTTGGTGTAGATATCTCATTTCATTCAAAAGTTATAGCCAAATGTAAGAATTTGCTAACGTTAGCATAGAACGTTTTGACATTCCTATTTGACGGTGAGTCAAAATTTCAACTTTTTTTTGATAATTATTGATATTCAGTGTCCAGAGAACATTTCTGCACTGGTTTGGTTCCGATCGGGCAAAAAACCTAGGACTAGTTCGCAAAAGTAGGTTTTGGACATAACGCCATTTTGCGGAAAAACCGGGCTTCGTACGAAAAATCTGCGCCAGTGCACTTTTGTGCGTATTGACCCAAGGATCGCAACGATGTAAAGTTTTTGAGTCTACGACAAAAATTGTACGAGCTAGGGCCAAAAATGTAAAAAAAGTTAGTTTTTTGCGCTGTAGCGCCACCTTTAGGCCGATTTGGGCAAGACTTTGTCAGAACGTCCCCACGGGGAGCTCTACGTTCTGGCCAAGTTTCAACTCTTTAGGCCTTACGGTTTGGTCTGCACGATCAGTTCTAGCGGAAAATAATAATAATAAAAAAAATCCTTACAATTACAATAGGGTTTCAGTGCTACGCACTCGAACCCCTAAATATAGCTGCAAGCAGCAATTACCGGGGTTCGAGCATTTAAGGCCTTTGAGGTGGTATGCAAATTTGTTCAGAATGAGAGGATATATCATACAGATGTAAGTGTATGATGTAGTGTCTGTGTGAATATATGAGCATTTTTTAACAATTTGAAGCCATTTTACATAGAAATCTTGTTTTTAAAGCCTTTTTAACTGTTATAGTGCCATCTATGCTGCAATCTCCATGAAACTTTGCATGCTTGTTAAGAGTCATCTGGCACATGTTCTTACCAATTTTCGGAAAGTTTTGAGCTTTTGTTTAGGTTTTATAGGCTTTTGTGTATATGTGACCACACGCCTTTTCTAAATGACCCCTTTATAGCTAACCAAAGGACAAAATTCCAGATTTTTTTGATAATTATTGATCTAGAGCGTCTGGAGAACTCCGCTGCAGTGGTTTGATTGAGATTGAGCAAAAAACCTAGGACTAGTTCGCAAAAGTAGGTTTTTAACATGTTTGTGAATAATTAATGAACGATTTGATTGACAGCAACGGTTCTTGAGGCAAAGCTTCTTGGCATGAGGAGATCTATCAAATGATATGCTTATTGTGTAGATGTGTGAAACGCCACGCGATTACAGATCCAAAAAACTCGTTAGCACCAACTAGTGGCCGATTTCTTTCAAAATTCTTACAGACCTTTAGGGCCATGAGTCGAACATGCTCACCGAGTTTCGTTCCAATCGACCTCTGTTAACCTTGTCAAACAGGTGCTCAAACTTCATTGGCCAATGGCGGCCATGTTTTTTGAGATACGCCAATGTCCTCATAGACACTTGTGCCCCTTTGGTCCAAGAGACTGCATACTAATTTTCAAGTCAATCGGACTAACGGCGGTGTATTTATAGCCAATAATATGTTTTTTCAGTTTTATAGCGCCACCAAGTGGTCAAGCTCCGCAATTTTTTTGATTTGACCAAAGATTAAGCTTATACATATGTGTACAAGTTTGGTGAAGATATCTCATTCCTTTCAAAAGTTATAGCCATTTTAGTAAAAGTGGCCCCGTCACTTTGGAACGTTTTGGTGGCCCTTTGTGACCGTGAGTGAAAAGTTCAACTTTTTTTTGATAATTATTGATATTCAGTGTCCAGAGAATATTTCTGCACTGGTTTGGTTCCGATTGGGTGAAAAACCTAGGACTAGTTCGCAAAAGTAGGTTTCGGATTCACGTCCATTTTTCGGGGTCAACCGTGCGTCGCAGCTCAAAAATTTCGCACTCCACTTTTGTTCGGGCTGACCCAAGGAACGCAACGATGTAAAGTTTTTGAGTCTACGACAAACGGTTTACGAGCTTAGGCCAATAAACTGATAAATTTTAGTTTTTTGCGCTGTAGCGCCACCTTTAGGCCGATTAGGCTCAGTCTTTGTCAGAATGTCCCCACAGGGAGCTCTACCTTCTGGCCAAGTTTCAAGTCTCTAGGCCTTACGGTTTGGGCTGCCCATTCAGTTTTAGGGAAAAAAAAAAATTATCCTATCAATTACAAATAGATAATATAGCTGCAAGCAGCAATTACCGGGGTTCGAGCATTTAAGGCCTTTAAGGTGCTATGCAAAGGTATTCAAAATGAGGAGATTTGTCATATGATATGAAGAGCTAATGTTTGTGTGAATAGATGAGCATTAATTTAGCCATTTGAAGCCATTTACCATACAGAGTGTGTGTTTTTGAAGCCTTTTTAACTGTTATAGCGCCACCTATCTTCCGATCGTCACGAAACTTTCCATGCTAGTTAAGAGTCATCTGACACATGTTCTCACCAATTTTTGTAAAGTTTTGAGTTTTCATTTAGGTTTTATAGGCTTTTGGGTATATGTGGCCATGCCCTTTTTGTAAATGACCCCGTTACAGCTAACCGAATGACAAAATTCAACATTTTTTTGATAATTATTGATCTAGAGAGTTCAGAGAATATTACTGCAGTGGTTTGATCGAGATTGAGCGAAAAACCTAGGACTAGTTCGCAAAAGTAGGTTTTTAACATATTTGTGAATAATTAATGAACGATTTGATTGACAGCAACGGTTCTTGAGGCAAAGCTTCTTGGCATGAGGAGATCTATCAAATGATATGCATATTGTGTAGATGTGTGAAACGCCACGCGATTACAGATTCAAAAACTTTGTTAGCGCCAACTAGTGGCCGATTTCTTTCAAAATTCTTACAGACCTTTAGGGCCATGAGTCGAACATGCCCACCGAGCTTCGTTCCAATCAACCTCCGTTAACCTTGTCTAATGGGTGCTCAAACTTCATTGGCCAATGGCGGCCATGTTTTTTGAGATACGCCAGTGTCTTCATAGACACGTGTGCCCCTTTGGTCCAAGAGACTGCATACCAATTTTCAAGTCAATCGGACTAACGGCGGTGTATTTATAGCCAATAATATGTTTTTTCAGTTTTATAGCGCCACCAAGTGGTCAAGCTCCGCATTTTTTTGGATTTGACCAGAGATTAAGCTTATACATATGTGTACCAAGTTTGGTGAAGATATCTCATTCCTTTCAAAAGTTATAGCCATTTTAGTAAAAGTGGCCCTGTCACTTTGGAACGTTTTGGTGGCCCTTTGTGACCGTGAGTGAAAAGTTCAACTTTTTTTTGATAATTATTGATATTCAGTGTCCAGAGAATATTTCTGCACTGGTTTGGTTCCGATTGGGTGAAAAACCTAGGACTAGTTCGCAAAAGTAGGTTTCGGATTCACGTCCATTTTTCGGGGTCAACCGTGCGTCGCAGCTCAAAAATTTTGCACTCCACTTTTGTTCGGGCTGACCCAAGGAACGCAACGATGTAAAGTTTTTGAGTCTACGACAAACGGTTTACGAGCTTAGGCCAATAAACTGATAAATTTTAGTTTTTTGCGCTGTAGCGCCACCTTTAGGCCGATTAGGCTCAGTCTTTGTCAGAATGTCCCCACAGGGAGCTCTACCTTCTGGCCAAGTTTCAAGTCTCTAGGCCTTACGGTTTGGGCTGCCCATTCAGTTTTAGGGAAAAAAAAAATTATCCTAACAAATACAAATAGATAATATAGCTGCAAGCAGCAATTATCGGGGTTCGAGCATTTAAGGCCTTTGAGGTGGTATGCAAATTTGTTCAGAATAAGGTGATATATCATACAGATAGAAGTGTAAGATCTAGTGTTTGTGTGAATAGATGAGCATTTTTTAACAATTTGAGGCCATTTACCATAGAAATCTTGTTTTTAAAGCCTTTTTAACTGTTATTGCGCCACCTATAGTCTGATCTGCATGAAACTTTGCATGCTTGTTAAGAATCATCTGACATATGTTCTCACCAATTTTCGTAATGTTTTGAGTTTTTGTTTTGGTTTTATAAGCTTTTGGGTATATGTGGCCACGCCCCTATTGTAAATGGCCCCATTACAGCTAACCGAAGGACAAAATTCAACATTTTTTTGATAATTATTGATCTAGAGAGTCCAGAGAATATTACTGCAGTCGTTTGATCGAGATTGAGCAAAAAACCTAGGACTAGTTCGCAAAAGTAGGTTTTTGACATATTTGTGAATAATTAATGAACGGTTTGATTGACATCAATGGTTCTTGAGGCAAAGTTGTTCATCATGAGGAGATCTATCAAATGATATGTATATTGTGTGGATGTGTGAAACACCACGTGATTACAGAGCCATAAAACTCGTTAGCGCCAACTAGTGGCCGATTTGTTTCAAAATTCTTACAGACCTTTAGGGCCATGAGTCGAACATGCCCAGTGAGTTTCGTTCCGATCGACCTCGGTTAACCTTGTCTAATAGGTGCTCAAACTTCATTGGCCAATGGCGGCCATGTTTTTTGAGATACGCCAATGTCCTCATAGACCCTTATGGCACATTGGACAGAGACACTGCATACCAATTTCCAGGTTGATTGGACTGATGGTTGCGAAGTTATAGCCATTTTTATGTTTTTTCTGTATTATAGCGCCACCAAGTGGTCAAGCTCCGCAATTTTTTGAATTTGACCAAAGGCTGAGCTTTTACATATGTGTTCTGAGTTTGATGATGATATGTCATTCTGTTCCAAAGTTATAGCCTTTTTAGTGAAAGTGGCCCCGCCTCTTTTGAACGTTTTGGCGCCCCTTTGTGACCGTGAGTCAAAAGTTTAACTTTTTTTTGCTAATTATTGATCTAGGGAGTCTGGAGAACTGTGCTGCAGTGGTTTGATCGAGATCGAGTGAATAACCTAAGACTAGTTCGCAAAAGTAGGTTTTTCACATATTTGTGAATATGTAATAAACGACTTGATTGAAAGCAATGGTTCTTGAGGCAAAGTTGCTCAGCATGAGGAGATCTATCATATGGTATGAAGTTCTAGTGTTTCTGTGATTATATGAGCATGTTATAGCAATTTAAGGCAATTCACTTTTGAAATTTCGTGTTGTTGAAGCCTTTTTAACTGTCATAGCGCCACCTATGGTCCGATCTCCATGAAATTTTACATGCTTGTTAAGAGTCATCTGACACATGTTTTCTCCAACTTTTGTAAAGTTTTGAGTTTTTGTTTAGGTTTGATAGGCTTTTGGGTATATGTGGCCACGCCCCTTTTCTAAATGACCCCGTTATAGCTACCCAAAGGACAAAATTCCTAATTTTTTTGATAATTATTGATCTAGAGAGTCTGGAGAACTGCGCTGCAGTGGTTTGATCGAGATTGAGCGAAAAACCTAGGACTAGTTCGCAAAAGTAGGTTTTTCACATATTTGTGAATAATTAGTGAACCGTTTGATTGACAGCAATGGTTCTTGAGGCAAAGTTGCTCAGCATGTGGAGATCTATCAAATGATATGCATATTGTGTGGATGTGTGAAACGCCACGCGAGTGAGGCATGTTACAGTGGCAAAAAACTCGTTAGCGCCAACTAGTGGCCGATTTGTTTCAAAATTCTTACAGACCTTTAGGGCCATGAGTCGAACATGCCCAGTGAGTTTTGTTCCGATTGACCTTCGTTAACCTTGTCTAATAGGTGCTCAAACTTCATTGGCCAATGGCGGCCATGTTTTTTGAGATATGCCAATGTCCTTATAGACCCTTATGGCACATTGGACAGAGACACTGCATACCAATTTTCAAGTCGATCAGACCAACGATTGCATAGTTATTGTCATTTTTATGTTTTTTCAGGCTTATAGCGCCACCAAGTGGCAGAGCTGTGCAATTTTTTTTATTTGACCAAAGATTGAGCTTATACACATATGTACCGAGTTTGGTGAAGATATCTCATTCCATTCAAATGTTATAGCCAAATGTAAGAATTTGCTAACGTTAGCATAGAACGTTTTGGCATTCCTATTTGACCGTGAGTCAAAATTTCAACTTTTTTTTGATAATTATTGATATTCACTGTCCAGAGAACATTTCAGCACTGGTTTGGTTCCGATCAATCGAAAAACCTAGGACTAGTTCGCAAAAGTAGGTTTCGGACATTCGGCCATTTTACGGAAAAACCGGGCTTCGTACGAAAAATCTGTGCCAGTGCACTTTTGTGCGTATTGACCCAAGGATTGCAACGATGTAAAGTTTTTGAGTCTACTACAAAAATTGTATGAGCTAGGGCCAAAAATGTAAAAAAAGTTAGTTTTTTGCGCTGTAGCGCCACCTTTAGGCCGATTGGGACGGTTCTTTGCGCCTGAGTAGCGAGGAGGACTACTACCTTCTGACCAAGTTTCAGCTCTCTAGGCCTTACGGTTTGGGCTGCACGATCAGTTCTAGGGAAGAATAATAATAATAATAAATATAGCTGCAAGCAGCAATTACCGGGGTTCGAGCATTTAGGGCCTTTGAGGTGGTATGCAAATTTGTTCAGAATGAGGTGATATATCATACTAGATCTTACACGTACATCTGTGTTTGTGTGAATAGATGAGCATTTTTTAACAATTTGAGGCCATTTACCATAGAAATCTTGTTTTTAAAGCCTTTTTAACTGTTATTGCGCCACCTATGCTCCGATCTCCATGAAACTTTGCATGCTTGTTAAGAATCATCTGATACATGTTATCACCAATTTTCGTAAAGTTTTGAGTTTTCGTTTTGGTTTTATAAGCTTTTGGGTATATGTGGCCACGCCTCTTTTGTAAATGGCCCCATTACAGCTAACTAAAGGACAAAATTCAACATTTTTTTAATAATTATTGATCTAGAGAGTCCAGAGAACATTACTGCAGTGGTTTGATCGAGATTAAGCGAAAAACCTAGGACTAGTTCGCAAAAGTACGTTTTTAGCATATTTGTGAATATTTAATGAACGACTTGATTGACAGCAATGGTTCTTGAGGCAAAGTTGTTTATCATGAGGAGATCGATCAAATGATATGCATATTGTGTAGATGTGTGAAACGCCACGCGTTTACAGATCCAAAAAATTCGTTAGCGCCAACTAGTGGCCGATTTGTTTCAAAATTCTTACAGACCTTTAGGGCCCTGAGTCGAACATGCCCACCGAGTTTCGTTCCAATCGACCTCCGTTAACCTTGTCAAATAGGTGCTCAAATTTCATTGGCCAATGGCGGCCATGTTTTTTGAGATACGCCAATGTCCTCATAGACACTTGTGCCGCTTTGGTCCAAGAGACTGCATACCAATTTTCAAGTCAATCGGACTAACGACGGTGTATTTATAGCCAATAATATGTTTTTTCAGTTTTATAGCGCCACCAAGTGGTCAAGCTCCGCAATTTTTTTGATTTGACCAAAGATTAAGCTCATACATATGTGTACCAAGTTTGGTGAAGATATCTCATTCCTTTGAAAAGTTATAGCCATTTTACTAAAAGTGGCCCCGTCACTTTGGAAAGTTTTGGTGGCCCTTTGTGACCGTGAGTGAAAAGTTCAACTTTGTTTTGATAATTATTGATATTCAGTGTCCAAAGAATATTTCTGCACTGGTTTGGTTCCGATTGGGTGAAAAACCTAGGACTAGTTCGCAAAAGTAGGTTTCGGATTCACGTCCATTTTTCGGGGTCAACCGTGCGTCGCAGCTCAAAAATTTCACACTTCACTTTTGTTCAGGCTGACCCAAGGAACGCAACGATGTAAAGTTTTTGAGTCTACGACAAACGGTTTACGAGCTTAGGCCAATAATCTGATAAATTTTAGTTTTTTGCGCTGTAGCGCCACCTTTAGGCCGATTAGGCTCAGTCTTTGTCAGAATGTCCCCACAGGGAGCTCTACCTTCTGGCCAAGTTTCAAGTCTCTAGGCCTTACGGTTTGGGCTGTCCATTCAGTTTTAGGGGAAAAAAAAATTATTCTATCAATTACAAATAGATAATATAGCTGCAAGCAGCAATTACCGGGGTTCGAGCATTTAAGGCCTTTGAGGTGGTATGCAAATTTGTTCAGAATGAGGTGATATATCATACAGACAGAAGTGTAAGATCTAGTGTTTGTGTGAATAGATGAGCATTTTTTAACAATTTGAGGCCATTTAACATAGAAATCTTGTTTTTAAAGGCTTTTTAACTGTTATAGCGCCACCTATGCTCCGATCTCCATGAAACTTTGCATGCTTGTTAAGAATCATCTGACACATGATTGCTCCAATTTTCATAACGTTTTGAGTTTTTGTTTAGGTTTTATAGGCTTTTTGATATATGTGGCCACTCCCCTTTTGTAAATGACCCCGTTATAGCTAACCAAAGGACAAAATTCAACATGTTTTTGATAATTATTGATCTAGAGAGTCCAGAGAACATTACTGCAGTGGTTTGATCGAGATTGCGTGAAAAACCTAGGACTAGTTCGCAAAAGTAGGTTTTTCACATATTTGTGAATAATTAATGAACGGTTTGATTGACAGCAATGGTTCTTGAGGCAAAGTTGTTCATCATGAGGAGATCTATCAAGTGATATGCATATTGTCTGGATGTGTGAAACACCACGTGATTACAGAGGCAAGAAATTCGTTAGCGACAACTAGTGGCCGATTTCTTTTAAAGTTCTTACAGACCTTTAGGACCATGAGTCGAACATGCCCAGTGAGTTTTGTTCCGATCGGCCTCAGTTAACCTTGTCTAATAGGTGCTCAAAATTCATAGGTCGATGGCGGCCATGTTTTTTGAGATACGCCAATGTTCTCATAGACCCTTATGGTACATTGGACAGAGACACTGCATACCATTTTTCAGGTTGATTGGACTGACGGTTGCGACGTTATAGCCATTTTTATATTTTTTCTCTATTATAGCGCCCCCAAGTGGTCAAGCTCCGCAATTTTTTGGATTTGACCAAAGGCTGAGCTTTTACATAAGTGTTCTGAGTTTGGGGATGATATGTCATTCTGTTCCAAAGTTATAGCCTTTTTACTAAAAGTGGCCCCGCCTCTTTTGAACGTTTTGGCGCCCCTTTGCGACTGTGAGTCAAAAGTTTAACTTTTTTTTCATAATTATTGATCTAGGGAGCCTGGAGAACTGTGCTGCAGTGGTTTGATCGAGATCGAGTGAATAACCTAGGACTAGTTCGCAAAAGTGGGGTTTTCACATATTTGTGAATATGTAATAAACGACTTGATTGACAGCAATGGTTCTTGAGGCAAAGTTGCTCAGCATGAGCAGATCTATCATATGGTATGAAGTTCTAGTGTTTCTGTGATTATATGAGCATGTTATAGCAATTTAAGGCAATTTACTTTTGAAATTTCGTGTTGTTGAAGCCCTTTTAACTGTCATAGCGCCACCTATGGTCCCATCTCCATGAAATTTTACATGCTTGTTAAGAGTCATCTGACACATGTTTTCTCCAACTTTTGTAAAGTTTTGAGTTTTTGTTTAGGTTTGATAGGCTTTTTGGTATATGTGGCCACGCCCCTTTTCTAAATGACCCCGTTATAGCTACCCAAAGGACAAAATTCCACATTTTTTTGATAATTATTGATCTAGAGAGTCTGGAGAACTGCGCTGCAGTGGTTTGATCGAGATTGAGCGAAAAACCTAGGACTAGTTCGCAAAAGTAGGTTTTTCACATATTTGTGAATAATTATTGAATGATTTGATTGACAGCAATGGTTTTTGAGGCAAAGTTGCTCAGCATGTGGAGATCTATCAAATGATATGCATATTGTGTGGATGTGTGAAACGCCACGCGAGTGAGGCATGTTAGAGAGGCAAAAAAGTCGTTAGCGCCAACTAGTGGCCGATTTCTTTCAAAATTCTTACAGACCTTTAGGGCCATGAGTCGAACATGCCCAGTGAGTTTCGTTCCGATCGGCCTCCGTTAACCTTGTCTAATGGGTGCTCAAACTTCGTTGGCCGATGGCGGCCATGTTTTTTGAGATACGCCAATGTCCTCATAGACCCTTATGGCACATTGGACAGACACACTGCATACCAATTTTCAGGTCGATCGGACTAACGATTGCATAGTTATAGTCATTTTATTGTTTTTCAGGCTTTTAGCGCCACCAAGTGGCAGAGCTGTGCAATTTTTTTTATTTGACCAAAGATTGAGCTTGTACATAAGTGTGTCAAGTTTCGTAACGATATGACATTTGGTTCCTGAGTTATAGCCATTTTAGTAAAAATGGTCCTCCACCTGACAAACTTTTTGGGGCCCCTTCGCAACGATGAGTCAAAATTTCAACTTTTTTTTGATAATTATTGATATTCAGTGTCCAGAGAACATTTCTGCACTGGTTTGGTTCCGATCGGGCGAAAAACCTAGGACTAGTTCGCAAAAGTAGGTTTTGGACATTCGGCCATTTTGCGGAAAAACCGGGCTTCGTACGAAAAATCTGCGCCAGTGCACTTTTGTGCGTATTGACCCAAGGATTGCAACGATGTAAATTTTGTGAGTCTACGACAAAAAATGTACGAGCTAGGGCCAAAAATGTAAAAAAAGTTAGTTTTTTGCGCTGTAGCGCCACCTTTAGGCCGATTGGGCCGGTTCTTTGCGCCTGAGTAGCGAGGAGGACTACTACCTTCTGACCAAGTTTCAGCTCTCTAGGCCTTCCGGTTTGGGCTGCACGATCAGTTCTAGGGAAGAATAATAATAATAATAATAATAATAATAATAATAATAAAAAAAATCCTAACAATTACAATAGGGTTTCAGCGCTACGCGCTCGAACCCCTAAATATAGCTGCAAGCAGCAATTACCGGGGTTCGAGCATTTAAGGCCTTTGAGGTGGTATGCAAAGTCGTTCCAAATTTGGAGATTTGTCATATGATATAAAGATCTAGTGTTTGTGTGAATATATGAGCATTTTTTTAAACAAGGTAAGACCATTTACCATAGAAATCCTGTCTTTTTGAAGCTTATAGCGCCACCTATGGTCTGATCTGCACGAAACTTTGCATGCTTATTAAGAGTCACTTGTCACATGTTCTCACCAATTTTTGTAAAGTTTTGAGTTTTCGTTTAGGCTTTATAAGCTTTTGGGTATATGTGGCCACACCCCTTTTCTAAATGACCCCTTTATAGCTAACCAAAGGACAAAATTCCACATTTTTTTGATAATTATTGATCTAGAGAGTCTGGAGAACTGTGTTGCAGTGGTTTGATCGAGATTGAGCGAAAAACCTAGGACTAGTTCGCAAAAGTAGGTTTTTAACATATTTGTGAATAATTAATGAACGATTTGATTGACAGCAATGGTTCTTGAGGCAAAGCTTCTCGGCATGAGGAGATCTATCAAATGATATGCATATTGTGTAGATGTGTGAAACGCCACGCGATTACAGATCCAAAAAATTTGTTAGCGCCAACTAGTGGCCGATTTCTTTCAAAATTCTTACAGACCTTTAGGGCCATGAGTCGAACATGCCCAGTGAGTTTCGTTCCAATCGACCTCCGTTAACCTTGTCAAATAGGTGCTCAAAATTCATTGGCCAATGGCGGCCATGTTTTTTGAGATTAGCCAATGTCCTCATAGATACTTGTGCCCCTTTGTTCCAAGAGACTGCATACCAATTTTCAAGCCAATCGGACTAACGGCGGTGTATTTATAGCGAATAATATGTTTTTTTCAGTTTTATAGCGCCACCAAGTGGTCAAGCTCCGCAATTTTTTTGATTTGACCAAAGATTAAGCTTATACATATGTGTACCAAGTTTGGTGAAGATATCTCATTCCTTTCAAAAGTTATAGCCATTTTAGTAAAAGTGGCCCCGTCACTTTGGAACGTTTTGGTGGCCCTTTGTGACCGTGAGTGAAAAGTTCAACTTTTTTTTGATAATTATTGATATTCAGTGTCCAGAGAATATTTCTGCACTGGTTTGGTTCCGATTGGGTGAAAAACCTAGGACTAGTTCGCAAAAGTAGGTTTCGGATTCACGTCCATTTTTCGGGGTCAACCGTGCGTCGCAGCTCAAAAATTTCGCACTCCACTTTTGTTCGGGCTGACCCAAGGAACGCAACGATGTAAAGTTTTTGAGTCTACGACAAACGGTTTACGAGCTTAGGCCAATAAACTGATAAATTTTAGTTTTTTGCGCTGTAGCGCCACCTTTAGGCCGATTAGGCTCAGTCTTTGTCAGAATGTCCCCACAGGGAGCTCTACCTTCTGGCCAAGTTTCAAGTCTCTAGGCCTTACGGTTTGGGCTGCCCATTCAGTTTTAGGGGAAAAAAAAAATTATCCTATCAATTACAAATAGATAATATAGCTGCAAGCAGCAATTATCGGGGTTCGAGCATTTTAAGTTCTTTAAGGTGGTATGCTTAGGGTCCAGGCCAACCTGGATTCATGGCTGACAGTAAAACACATCCAAAATGGAGAATATGCTCACAGAAATACACACACAGAAACGAAAAGTTTAAACTAATATATTAATACTGAATAAACATGTTTACACACATAGAGACATACATGCATACACATTTTCTTGTACAGATATTTGAAATAAATGATATGGGCCAACACTTTTACTTGCTAGTATTCTCTTTGTAACAGTTTGTGTCTTTTTCAGATTTCACTGTAATCATAATGTGGCATAATTGTAAAAAACTGATGTGTCTGTATGAACAAAATTGTAAGCTTTGCCTAAATGTGATTTTAAATGTTATAACAGTGATTTTATAAGTGTTAATCCATCATGAAACCTATTAAAAGTAGTTGTGTTCAGCTGAATAAGCCCATTAGTGGTCTTCTACTGACATCTAGTGGTTATTATTGCAATTTCATGCAATGTCTCATACAAACACTGAGATGTTAAACATCATAACTATTATAGTGTTATTTTTGCCCAGTCTCTCTTAAATTTTGCATATTTGTTTAGAATGAGATTATTTGTCATTTTTGTCACAGTTTTGAGACGTTGCAAGCTTTCTTTTAAAAATTTTAGGCTTTTGGGTACAGTAGATTTAAAGAACATATTTAAACAACAGTTGTATTGACAGAAATGGTCAAAAAATTGTTGAAAATGAGGAGATCTATCATATGGTATGAAGATCTAGTGTTTGTGTGAAAAAATGAGCATTTTTTAGCAATTTGAGGCCAATTACAATAGAAATGTTGTGTTTTTGAAGCCTTTTTAACTGTTATAGCACCACCTATGATCCGATGCTATGGTTGCTATGGTTTTAGGATGTAGTCCAACCCAAAATATATGGCTAACACTACAGCACATCTATGATGGACAATACAATCACAAACACAGAATATGAAGTAGTTAAACTATTATATTAAAGTTCATTAAGCATTATTACACACACACACACACACACACACTCACACATTTTGTTGCACATAAGAGATTTGTGTATTAAATGGTAGGTGACAAAATGTTTAGTGCAAGTCTTTTTAAGATTTTATATATAGTTTTCAGGTTTCACTGTAATCATAATCTTGTATTATTGTCAAATATGATATATGTGTTTAAATGAAGTGTTAAACTTTGACTAAATGTGATTTGAAATGTTATATAGTGATTTAGTCTTTGCATGAATTGAAATGAATGGAAAATCTGTGAATAGCACTGTTCATTTCAATGAGCCATTAGTGGTCTTCTACTGCCATCTAGTGGTTATAGTTGTAATTTCATGACATTTTAAAGAGCGATGCATAGTTTTTGAGCTTTATAACTGTTACATTGCCTTTTTTGCCTGATGTCTTTAAAATGCAGGCTTTTTTAGAATCATATGATGATGATTTGACTTAGGTTTGTGAAATTTTCTTTTCTTTTAGGTTTTATAGACTCGGGTACAGTAGATCATGATCTTACTATTAAGTGGCTATTCAAATGGTAGGGATGTGATGAGACCAGTCGGATTTCGCGAGATCTCGTGACAGTATCCTCCCACAACATTTTGCCATGTTTACATTAGAGCTGCACTATTAATCCTTAAAATATTGAGGTGTCGATTCAAACACCCACGCGATCTTATTCCTAAATGACAATGAGTTATCTATGTCTATTAGGACTGTTTCACATCGCCAGTGTCAGTGGAGCGTGAGAAGCAGGTTTTGTCGCTGCCATGTTAATGAATCAGAAGGTCGGAGTAAATGTGAACGCAGAAAGAGCAACACAAACAGTCTTTTCAACCACATTATAATCATTATTTCGGTGTTACAGATATTTAAATAATAGAAGTACTGGGATAAAAGTTTATAGTTTGGGTATAAACACTTATTGTCTACAGTAGCGATAAAAACGAAAGTATTTTAACACGTGTATCTATTGTAACGCTTATCCTCTTCCGCCAGGAGGTGGCGACAACTGCCCGTTTAAAAAAAAAGTATGTCATTGAATCATTCATTCAGGAGATTTCAATAGTCAAACAAGTCTTAATGAAGTGAGACACTGTCTCCTTTATTGAATGTTTTTTTTTTATTATTTTGTTTAAATGAATATATGTTTTTAAAAGACTTAAGCAATGAACAGTTTGTCATTTGCCATTTACCATACACAGCTTGTGTTTTTGAAGCCTTTTTAACTCTTATAGCGCCACCTATGGTCCGATCTTACGAAACTTTGCATGCTTGTTAAGAATCATCTGACACATGTTTCACCAATTTTCGTAAAGTTTTGAGTTTTTGTTTAGTTTTGATAGGCTTTTGGGTATATGTGGCCACGCCCCTGTTGTAAATGACCCCGTTATAGCTAACCGAAGGACAAAATTCAACATTTGTTTAATAATTATTGATCTAGAGAGTTCAGAGAATATTACTGCAGTGGTTTGATCGAGATTAAGCGAAAAACCTAGGACTAGTTCGCAAAAGTAGGTTTTTAACATATTTGTGAATAATTAATGAACGGTTTGATTGACAGCAATGGTTCTTGAGGCAAAGTTGTTCATCATGAGGAGATCTATCAAATGATATGAAGATCTAGTGTTTGTGTGAATATATGAGCATTTATTTAGCCATTTGAAGCCATTTACCATACACAGCTTGTGTTTTTGAAGCCTTTTTAACTGTTATAGCGGCACCTATGGTCCGATCTTCACGAAACTTTGCATGCTTGTTAAGAGTCATCTGACACATGTTTTCTCCAACTTTTGTAAAGTTTTGAGTTTTTGTTTAGGTTTGATAGGCTTTTGGGTATATGTGGCCACGCCCCTTTTCTAAATGACCCCGTTATAGCTACCCAAAGGACAAAATTCCACATTTTTTTGATAATTATTGATCTAGAGAGTCTGGAGAACTGCGCTGCAGTGGTTTGATCGAGATTGAGTGAAAAACCTAGGACTAGTTCGCAAAAGTAGGTTTTTCACATATTTGTGAATAATTAATGAACGGTTTGATTGACAGCAATGGTTCTTGAGGCAAAGTTGCTCAGCATGTGGAGATCTATCAAATGATATGCATATTGTGTGGATGTGTGAAACACCACGTGATTACAGAGCCATAAAACTCGTTAGCGCCACCTAGTGGCCGATTTCTTTCAAAATTCTTACAGACCTTTAGGACCATGAGTCGAACATGCCCAGTGAGTTTCGTTCCGATCGGCCTCCGTTAACCTTGTCTAATAGGTGCTCAAACTTCATAGGTCGATGGCGGCCATGTTTTTTGAGATACGCAAATGTTCTCATAGACCCTTATGGCACATTGGACAGAGGCACAGCATACCAATTTTCAGGTTGATTGGACTGACGGTTGCGAAGTTATAGCCATTTTTATGTTTTTTCTCTATTATAGCGCCACCAAGTGGTCAAGCTCCGCAATTTTTTTGATTTCACCAAAGACTGAGCTTTTATATATATGTTCTGAGTTTGGTGATGATATGTCATTCTGTTCCAAAGTTATAGCCATTTTAGTGAAAGTGGCCCCGCCTCTTTCGAAAGTTTTGGCGCCCCTTTGCGACCGTGAGTCAAAAGTTTAACTTCTTTTTGATAATTATTAATCTAGGGAGTCTGGAGAACTGTGCTGCAGTGGTTTGATCGAGATCGAGTGAATAACCTAGGACTAGTTCGCAAAAGTAGGTTTTTCACATATTTGTGAATATGTAATAAACGACTTGATTGACAGCAAAGGTTCTTGAGGCAAAGTTGCTCAGCATGAGGAGATCTATCATATGGTATGAAGTTGTAGTGTTTCTGTGATTATATGAGCATGTTATAGCAATTCAAGGCAATTTACTTTTGAAATTTCGTGTTTTTGAAGCCTTTTTGACTGTCATAGCGCCATCTATGGTCCGATCTCCATGAAATTTTACATGCTTCTTAAGAGTCATCTGACACATGTTTTCTCCAACTTTTGTAAAGTTTTGAGTTTTTGTTTAGGTTTTATAGGCTTTTGGGTATATGTGGCCACGCCCCTTTTCTAAATGACACCGTTATAGCTACCCAAAGGACAAAATTCAACATTTTTTTGATAATTATTGATCTAGAGAGTCCAGAGAATATTACTGCAGTGGTTTGATCGAGATTGAGCAAAAAACCTAGGACTAGTTCGCAAAAGTAGCTTTTTCACATATTTGTGAATATTTAATGATTGATTTGATTGACAGCAATGGTTCTAGAGGCAAAGTTGTTCATCATGAGGAGATCTATCAAATGATATGCATATTTTGTGGATGTGTGAAACACCACGTGATTACAGAGGCAAAAAACTTGTTAGCGCCAACTAGTGGCCGATTTGTTTCAAAATTCTTACATACCTTTATGGCCATGAGTCGAATATGCCTAGTGAGTTTCGTTCCGATCGGCCTCTGTTAAGCTTGTCTAATAGGTGCTCAAACTTCATTGGCCGATGGCGGCCATGTTTTTTGAGATACGCCAATGTCCTCATAGACCCTTGTGGGACATTGGACAGAGACACTGCATACCAAGTTTGAGGTCGATCGGACTAACAGTTGTGTAATTATAGCTGTTTTTGTGTTTTTGCATCTCATAGCGCCACCAAGTGGTCAAGCTCGGCAATTTTTTTTATTTCACCAAAGATTGAGATATTACACATGCGTACCGAGTTTGGTGAAGATACCTCATTCGGTTCATGAGTTATAGCCATTTTAGTAAAAATGGCCCTCCACCTGACAAACTTTTTGCGGCCCCTTCGCAACGATGAGTGGAAATATGACATTTTTTTGATAATTATTGATCTTCACTGTCCAGTGAACATTTCTGCACTGGTTTGGTTCCGATCGGGCGAAAAACCTAGGACTAGTTCACAAAAGTAGGTTTTGGACATGATTAAAATTTGCGGGAAAACGGGGCCTCCAGGACCCCAAATCACAGGGGGGTGTTTTCAATTTGTATTGACCCAAGGATTCCAAATATCTAATTTTTTTGAGTCTACGACAAGCGGTTTAGGAGTTATGAGCACTTTCGCGTTTTGGTTCACTATAGCGCCACCTATGGGCCGTTTGGGCTCATACTTTGATAGGTTCTCCCCAAATTGAGGTCTACCATCTGGCCAAGTTTGAAGTCTCTAGGACTTACGGTTTGGTCTGCACGATCAGTTTTACGGCAGAAAAATAATAATAAAAATAATAATAAAAATCCTAACAATTACAATAGGGTTTCAGCGCTACGCGCTCGAACCCCTAAATATAGCTGCAAGCAGCAATTACCGGGGTTCGAGCATTTAAGGCCTTTGAGGTAGTATGCAAATTTGTTCAGAATGAGAGGATATATCATACAGATGTAAGTGTAAGATCTAGTGTTTGTGTGAATAGATGAACATTCTTTAACAATTTGAGGCCATTTACCATAGAAATCTTGTTTTTAAAGCCTTTTTAACTGTTATAGCGCCACCTATGTTCCGATCTCCATGAAACTTTGCATGCTTGTTAAGAATCATCTGACACATGTTTTCACCAATTTTCGTAAAGTTTTGAGTTTTGGTTTTGGTTTTATAGGCGTTTGGGTATATGTGGCCACACGCCTTTTGTAAATTAACCCGGTTATAGCTAACTGAAGGACAAAATTCAACATTTTTTTGATAATTATTGATCTAGAGAGTCCAGAGAATATTACTGCAGTGGTTTGATCGAGATTGAGCAAAAAACCTAGGACTAGTTCGCAAAAGTAAGTTTTTAACGTATTTGTGAATAATTAATGAACGATTTGATTTACAGCAATGGTTCTTGAGGCAAAGTTGTTAATCATGAGGAGATCTATCAAATGATATGCATATTGTGTGGATGTGTGAAACACCACGTGATTACAGAGCCATAAAACTCATTGGCGCCAACTAGTGGCCGATTTGATTCAAAATTCTTACAGACCATTAGGGCCATGAGTCGAACATGCCCAGTGAGTTTCGTTTCGATCGGCCTCCGTTAACCTTGTCTAATAGGTGCTCAAACTTCATTGGTCGATGGCGGCCATGTTTTTTGAGATACGCAAATGTTCTCATAGACCCTTATGGCACATTGCACAGAGACACTGCATACCAATTTTCAGGTTGATTGGACTGACGGTTGCGAAGTTATAGCCATTTTTAATTTTTTCTCTATTATAGCGCCACCAAGTGGTCAAGCTCCGCAATTTTTTGGATTTCACCAAAGACTGAGATTTTACATATGTGTTCTGAGTTTGGTGATGATATGTCATTCTGTTCCAAAGTTATATCCATTTTAGTGAACGTGGCCCCGCCTCTTTTGAACGTTTTGGCGCCCCTTTGCGACTGTGAGTCAAAAATTTAACTTTTTTTTTGATAATTATTGATCTAGGGAGTCTGGAGAACTGTGCTGCAGTGGTTTGATCGAGACTGAGTGAATAACCTAGAACTAGTTTGCAAAATTAGGTTTTTCACATATTTGTGAGTATGTAATAAACGACTTGATTGACAACAAAGGTTCTTGAGGCAAAGTTGCTCAGCATGAGGAGATCTATCATATGGTGTTAAGTTCTAGTGTTTCTGTGATCATATGAGTATGTTATAGCAATTTAAGGCAATTTACTTTTGAAATTTCGTGTTTTTGAAGGCTTTTTAACTGTCATAGCGCCACCTATGGTCCGATCTCCATGAAATTTTACATGCTTGTTAAGAGTCATCTTACACATGTTTTCTCCAACTTTTGTAAAGTTTTGAGTTTTTGTTTAGGTTTTATAGGCTTTTGGGTGATTTTGGTCACACCCCTTTTGTAAATGACCCAGTTACAGCTAACCGAAGGAAAAAATTCCACATTTTTTTGATAATTATTGATCTAGAGAGTCCAGAGAATATTACTGCAGTGGTCTGATCGAGATTGAGCAAAAAACCTAGGACTAGTTTGCAAAAGTAGGTTTTTCACATATTTGGGAATATTTAATGAACGACTTCAATGACAACAATAGTTCTTGAGGCAAAGTTGTTCAGGATGAGAAAATCTATCAAATGATATGAAGATCTAGTGTTTGTGTGAATATATGAGCATGTATTTAGCCATTTGAAGCCATTTACCATACACAGCTTGTGTTTTTGAAGCCTTTTTAACTGTTATAGCGCCACCTATGGTCCGATATTCACAAATCCTTGCATGCTTGTTAAGAGTCGTCTGACACATGTTCTCAACAATTTTTGTAAAGTTTTGAGTTTTCGTTTAGGTTTTATAGGCTTTTGGGTGTATGTGGCCATGCCCATTTTGTAAATGACCCCGTTACAGCTAACCGAAGGACAAAATTCAACATTTTTTTGATAATTATTGATCTAGAGAGTCCAGAGAATATTACTGCAGTGGTTTGATAGAGATTGGGCAAAAAACCTAGGACTAGTTCGCAAAAGTAGGTTTTTCACATATTTGTGAATATTTAATGAGCGATTTGATTGACAGCAATGGTTCTTGAGGCAAAGTTGTTCATCATGAGGAGATCTATGAAATGATATGCATATTGTGTGGATGTGTGAAACACCACGTGATTACAGAGGCAAGAAAACTCGTTAGCACCAACTAGTGGCCGATTTCTTTCAAAATTCTTACAGACCTTTAGGGCCATGAGTCGAACATGCCCAGTGAGTTTCGTTCCGATCGGCCTCTGTTAACCTTGTCTAATAGGTGCTCAAATTTCATTGGCTGATGGCAGCCATGTTTTTTGAGATACGCCAATGTCCTCATAGACCCTTATGGCACATTGGACAGAGACACTGCATACCAATTTTCAGATTGATCGGACCAACAATTGCATAGTTATAGTCATTTTCATGTTTTTTCCACCTTATATCGCCACCAAGTGGTCAAGCCCCGCAATTTTTTTGATTTGACCAAAGATTGAGCTTGTACATATGTGTACCGAGTTTGGTGATGATATGTCATTCCGTTCAAAAGTTATAGCCATTTTAGTAAAAATGGCCCCGCCTCTTTCGAACGTTTTGGCGCCCCTTTGCGACCGTGAGTCAAAATTTCAACTTTTTTTTGATAATTATTGATCTTCACTCTCCAGAGAACATTTCTGCACTGGTTTGGTTCCGATCGGTCGAAAAACCTAGGACTAGTTCGCAAAAGTAGGTTTTTAACAAATTTCAAAATGGCGGAAAAATTTGCATACCGGAAATGAAATCGGAGATAGCCATTTTGTTTTGATTGAGCCAATGATTCCAATGATATAAGACACTTCAGTGTTCGACAAACGGTTTAGGAGTTATGATCGATTTCACAATTTTGTTCGCTGTAGCGCCACCTATAGGCCGATTGGGGTGAGTCTTTGTCAGAACGTCCCCTCAGGGAGCTCTACCTTCTGGCCAAGTTTCAGCTCTCTAGGCCTTACGGTTTGGTCTGCACGATCAGTTTTAGCGGAAAAGAATAATAATAATAATCCTGACAATTACAATAGGGTTTCAGCACTGCGTGCTCGAACCCCTAATAATAAAAAAAATCCTTACAATTACAATAGGGTTTCAGTGCTACGCACTCGAACCCCTAAATATAGCTGCAAGCAGCAATTACCGGGGTTCGAGCATTTAAGGCCTTTGAGGTGGTATGCAAATTTGTTCAGAATGAGGTGATATATCATACAGACAGAAGTGTAAGATCTAGTGTTTGTGTGAATAGATGAGCATTTTTAACAATTTGAGGCCATTTACCATAGAAATCTTGTTTTTAAAGCCTTTTTAACTGTTATAGCGCCACCTATGCTCCGATCTCCATGAAACTTTGCATGCTTGTTAAGAATCATCTGACACATGATTTCTCCAATTTTCATAACGTTTTGAGTTTTTGTTTAGGTTTTATAGGCTTTTGGATATATGTGGCCACTCCCCTTTTGTAAATGACCCCGTTATAGCTAACCAAAGGACAAAATTCAACATGTTTTTGATAATTATTGATCTAGAGAGTCCAGAGAACATTACTGCAGTGGTTTGATCGAGATTGAGTGAAAAACCTAGGACTAGTTCGCAAAAGTAGGTTTTTCACATATTTGTCAATAATTAATGAACGGTTTGATTGACAGCAATGGTTCTTGAGGCAAAGTTGTTCATCATGAGGAGATCTATCAAATGATATGCATATTGTGTGGATGTGTGAAACACCACGTGATTACAGAGGCAAGAAATTCGTTAGCGCCAACTAGTGGCCGATTTCTTTTAAAATTCTTACAGACCTTTAGGACCATGAGTCGAACATGCCCAGTGAGTTTTGTTCCGATCGGCCTCAGTTAACCTTGTCTAATAGGTGCTCAAAATTCATAGGTCGATGGCGGCCATGTTTTTTGAGATACGCCAATGTTCTCATAGACCCTTATGGCACATTGGACAGAGACACTGCATACCATTTTTCAGGTTGATTGGACTGACGGTTGCGACGTTATAGCCATTTTTATATTTTTTCTCTATTATAGCGCCCCCAAGTGGTCAAGCTCCGCAATTTTTTTGATTTGACCAAAGGCTGAGCTTTTACATAAGTGTTCTGAGTTTGGTGATGATATGTCATTCTGTTCCAAAGTTATAGCCTTTTTACTAAAAGTGGCCCCGCCTCTTTTGAACGTTTTGGCGCCCCTTTGCGACTGTGAGTCAAAAGTTTAACTTTTTTTTCATAATTATTGATCTAGGGAGTCTGGAGAACTGTGCTGCAGTGGTTTGATCGAGATCGAGTGAATAACCTAGGACTAGTTCGCAAAAGTGGGTTTTTCACATATTTGTGAATATGTAATAAACGACTTGATTGACAGCAATGGTTCTTGAGGCAAAGTTGCTCAGCATGAGGAGATCTATCATATGGTATGAAGTTCTAGTGTTTCTGTGATTATATGAGCATGTTATAGCAATTTAAGGCAATTTACTTTTGAAATTTCGTGTTGTTGAAGCCTTTTTAACTGTCATAGCGCCACCTATGGTCCGATCTCCATGAAATTTTACATGCTTGTTAAGAGTCATCTGACACATGTTTTCTCCAACTTTTGTAAAGTTTTGAGTTTTTGTTTAGGTTTGATAGGCTTTTGGGTATATGTGGCCACGCCCCTTTTCTAAATGACCCCGTTATAGCTACCCAAAGGACAAAATTCCACATTTTTTTGATAATTATTGATCTAGAGAGTCTGGAGAACTGCGCTGCAGTGGTTTGATCGAGATTGAGCGAAAAACCTAGGACTAGTTCGCAAAAGTAGGTTTTTCACATATTTGTGAATAATTATTGAATGATTTGATTGACAGCAATGGTTCTTGAGGCAAAGTTGCTCAGCATGTGGAGATCTATCAAATGATATGCATATTGTGTGGATGTGTGAAACGCCACGCGAGTGAGGCATGTTAGAGAGGCAAAAAAGTCGTTAGCGCCAACTAGTGGCCGATTTCTTTCAAAATTCTTACAGACCTTTAGGGCCATGAGTCGAACATGCCCAGTGAGTTTCGTTCCGATTGACCTTCGTTAACCTTGTCTAATGGGTGCTCAAACTTCATTGGCCGATGGCAGCCATGTTTTTTGAGATACGCCAATGTCCTCATAGACCCTTATGGCACATTGGACAGAGACACTGCATACCAATTTTCAGGTCGATCGGACTAACGATTGCATAGTTATAGTCATTTTATTGTTTTTCAGGCTTTTAGCGCCACCAAGTGGCAGAGCTGTGCAATTTTTTTTATTTGACCAAAGATTGAGCTTGTACATAAGTGTGTCAAGTTTCGTAACGATATGCCATTTGGTTCCTGAGTTATAGCCATTTTAGTAAAAATGGTCCTCCACCTGACAAACTTTTTGGGGCCCCTTCGCAACGATGAGTCAAAATTTCAACTTTTTTTTGATAATTATTGATATTCAGTGTCCAGAGAACATTTCTGCACTGGTTTGGTTCCGATCGGGCGAAAAACCTAGGACTAGTTCGCAAAAGTAGGTTTCGGACATTCGGCCATTTTGCGGAAAAACCGGGCTTCGTACGAAAAATCTGCGCCAGTGCACTTTTGTGCGTATTGACCCAAGGATCGCAACGATGTAAAGTTTTTGAGTCTACGACAAAAAATGTACGAGCTAGGGCCAAAAATGTAAAAAAAGTTAGTTTTTGCGCTGTAGCGCCACCTTTAGGCCGATTGGGGCGGTTCTTTGCGCCTGAGTAGCGAGGGTGACTACTACCTTCTGACCAAGTTTCAGCTCTCTAGGCCTTACGGTTTGGGCTGCACGATCAGTTCTAGGGAAGAATAATAATAATAATAATAATAATAATAAAAAAAATCCTAACAATTACAATAGGGTTTCAGCGCTACGCGCTCGAACCCCTAAAAATCCTAACAATTACAATAGGGTTTCAGCGCTACGCGCTCGAACCCCTAATAATCCTGACAATTACAATAGGGTTTCAGCACTGCGTGCTCGAACCCCTAATAAATGTTTTGAGGAGCAAATCCGAATATTAGAATGATTTCTGAAGAATTGTGTGACTGGAATAATGATAAAATTCAGCATTGAAATCACAGGAATAAATTACATTTTTAAATAAATTCAAATAGAAAACAGTTATTTTAAATGGTAAAAATATTTCAAAATTTTACTGTTTTTGCTGTACTTTGAATCGGCTTGGTGAGCAGAAGAGACTTCTTTAAAAAACATTAAAAATCTTACTGTTTAAAAATGTTTGACTGACAGTGTATATGAATTATATATATATATATATATATATATTGTGGTGTGTCTTTAATTTATATATGAATGTTAACTGAAATACTTGTAAAACTTTGCCAAAACTATATTTCTCGTTTTCATTTAGTTTAACTTAAAACAATTAAAACATAAAACAGCAGTAACAATGAATAAAATCTATGTACACAAACATATTGAAAATCACAAGAACTAAAAAAAGACAAAATATATTTTAAAATATCTAGTGTAATATCCATACATGTAGATCACATGACCAAATATTAAGAGATTGTGACCTAAATTCTAGATTTTAAAGGAAAAAAAGTTAATGCCCATATTATTTGTTCGTATTCTAAACTTTAAATGAGACTGTACCAACACTGACTATTAAAAAGTAAAACTGTAGCTTCAACAAGACATTCTAGACTTTTCTGTCATCAAATGTTTGATATATAGTAGATTTATAAAATTAAGTTAATATATTAATATGATTACATTTCTTAGACTACAGATTTCTTCTTACATATTATATATATTTTATATATGTGACCCTGGACCACAAAACCAGTCGTAAGTAGCACAGTTATATTTGTAGCATAGCCATACACTGTATGGGTCAAAATTATTGATTTTTGTTTTATGCCAAGAATCATTACGATATAGTTAGATACGGAACATCATGTTCCATGAACATATTTTGTAAATTTCCTACCGAAAATATATCAAAACTTAATTTTTGATTAGTAATATGCGTTGCTAAGAACTTCATGTGGAGAAATTTAAAGGTGGTTTTCTCAATATTTTGATTTTTTTACACCCTCAGATTCAAGATTTTCAAATAGTGATACCTTGGCCAAATATTGTTATTATTTTTAATTATTTCCTAATAAACCATACATCAATTTAAAGCTTATTTATTCAGCTAAAATATAAAAAAAATATACACAGAAATTTCAGTTTCAAAGAATTGAACCTTATGACTGGTTTTGTGTCCAGTGTCACATATTATATATATATATATTAGGGGTGTAACGATACATGTATTCGTACCGAACCGTCACGGTACGGGCATCTCGGTTCGGTGCATGACGCCTTACAACGAATACAGCAATTCAGCTTCAATCCAGAAGGGGGTGCCCGCAGTAATGCAACTCTGTTTGATAACCGCCGGCAGAAGAACAGCGAATGCCGTGAGTTGCGCACTTGAAAACAAAGACCACTAGACAGTGAACATGTGCTGATTCTGAATACGTCTCTCACTGACAAAGGAGTATAACGTTACTTTCAAGGCGTGCGCATTCAACTGTTTGCGAAATGGAGCTTTGTGCTCTTGTATCCTTCTTTTATCATTCGGCACAAATCCAAATATTCCATAATATGTTCATATTGACGATGTATCCAAATGCTCACGCATTCCTACGGTGACACAGTGGGCGCGCTCATGTATGTTTTGTGTTTGTGCTCGCCGGCGCGATTACTTCAGCTTTCCTCATACCATACCACTCATACTTAAACAAAAAACAAATAGGATGCCGCTTTCTGCCATTTGAGTTTTCTTTTCTGTCACAAAACTGAACTGAAACTCAGCACATATATGCTACGTTACGTTTTCCCCCCTTGTCTAACAGTTAAATTAAATTAAATATATGTCAAGTATTTATTTCTTGTATGTATATATGTACCGCAGATTCTATAGCATATATATGATATTATAATTTGATTTAATATTTAGTATTTTCACATATAGGTGGAAAAAAATGTGATTTGTACTACTGTCTGTTAAAAATAAATGAAAAGAAATCTAGCAGATTTGTTTTTTTTCTGTTGTACCGAAATTGTATCGAACTGTGACCCCCGAACCGAGGTACGTACCGAACCGTGACACCTGTGTACCGTTACACCCCTAATATATAAATATATACTCTATAGTAACGTAAACGATATAACGTTAAAAGGCAAAATATTTTTTCTGTGCTCCAGAAGGTTGTGTAGTTATTCAGTCTCTTCACTTACAAGCTCTGTCTGATAGGAGGCGATATTGGACAAACGCATCCCTCCATTTCCCCGCGGCAGAGGCGCATTGTGTGTCGGAAATGGGAAAACCCTGAGCCGTGAGGTTGTCGCTGCTGGCTTCACTGGAGTATAGAGAGTTACACGACGGCAGAGAGAGGGAAGAACAAGCAACCCTGGAGTTTTAACCGGAGGAGACGTTAGTTCTTGGAGTGTTTTCGCTATGAGCTGGGGAACGGATCTTTGGGTAAGCGCACTTTTCCTATTGCTTGTTCCTTGTGGCCTTTTGTTCACTAACAAACAACTCGGTTTTTGGCATGACTTCAGGAAAGGTGTCCTAGTCAGGCTGTCTGTATATTCTTGGTATGTCCTTTACACCTTTACCGCCAGAAACATTGTCAGAGTTTGATACATTATAACATTTCGTTTTCAGAATGTATCAAGTTTTAATGTATCACGCGTGACGTTCCATTTGATTCTAGTGACATTCCAAATCAAACCTAATCTTAAGGTTTCACACCCAGTTTCGATGACTAAGAAGTGGAGACAGGATCACCATTTATTAACTCGTTTTCCTAGTACACAACATGTAATATCGTGTATATGTATTATAAATTTAAGACAAACAACAGTTTCTCCCAGCTGCATCCAGAATCTGTTTTCATTGTTGGTTATTGTTGACACAGACAATGCAAAAATGATGTGCTGTAAAAGAGTAACCTGAGCTGAAATCTCCTTATGTGGATATTTGTTGCTTAGATTTTATTGCTTTTTTATCTGTGGGTTCCGTTGGCAACGCTTCTGCAGTTTGATCCCGCATCTTTTATTGTCTGGGCTTCGAGTCTGCCATGTTCCATTGACAACTCGCGTTTTAAAAAATAAAAAATGCATCGTTTCGGCATAAGATGAACTATTGAGAGACAATGAAGCCCGTCGAGTGTGTGTGGGTCTGTTACAGGGGTGTTGCCCTTCAGATTGGGCTACTGGACAAAAAGCAGAGGATGTATGAGGTATTGCTTGAAATATCCCATGCATCATTGTGTGCTTTTTGAGGTTTTTAGGTGGCTATTTGTGCTATGCATGAAATTACCAGTTTTGTGATTGGTCATCTAGATTAATAACTGTAATTACTTTTTTTTTTTTTGGATGAGTGTTTGTTGGAAAGTGAGTTTATGTTTTAGGGTTCTTATGACAGTGTAACTTGGCTCATAATGTATTTGTAATTAACAGATTCTAACAGTTTTGGACAGAGTTTGTTTTAAAATCCTTAAAGTCTTTTATTGTTATTATTAATTTAAATATTCTCAGGGTTCTTTTTGGTAACGTAGTAGCTGGTTTCTAACTGGTTCAAGCTGGTCATTAGCAGTAACAGTCTTCCAAAAACCAGCTTGAACATCTTAAACTGTAATGACCAGCTGGTACCTGGTTTGTGGTCTCCAAGATGGCCTGTCTGCTTGGACTATCTAAAGACCAGCTAAAAAATACTATTCAAAACACAACTACAGTCTTAAACTTGAAAATCCACATCATCTTGTAATTAAGACATTAATACAGAAATGAAAAAGATTTACAAGCACTACTCAAGATACTAGCAATTGATTAAATTATAGTGTCAGCTGAACATGTGGCTTGTTAGACTAAACAAATTCCAACTTTCAATGTGACTGGATGTTTGGTGTTGGACATTCGATACTGTATGTTTGGCTTGAATTGGCTGTTTTAATTTCCTGTACCGTAAATCCCTTACGCTGTGAAATATGGCATATCCTCCTTAGTGGCGGTGGTCTTTTGAGAATTGTATTCATCTGTAATCCTTTGGCAAATCCCTTTGTACATGGAACATGCTGAATAATCATGTTTGTCTGCTTGTCTCATGGTGAATGTCTTTTTAGCCATAAAACATGGAAGTATTTTCCATCCGTAGCCTTGGCTCTGATGAATGAAATGCCATTCTATCCTCTAAATGCGTGTGCACTTTTCATCATGGTTATCCTCAAATGCACTCTGCGTTAGACCCATTTGTGCTCTATTAAGAGTCATGTAAACCTACTTAAGATGTTTAATGTCGCTCGTTATCTGTCAAGTGTTGTTTTTGATTCAAAATTAGTGGCGTGATGTCTTGGGTGTGATTGGTTCACACCTTTCTGAATTACCCAATGGTAACACATTTTAGTTCTGAATGTCCTGGAGGATATTAGCATGATATTTTTGTTGTACGGATCTGTTATTAGTGCAAAGCGGACTTGAGCTGTGAGGGGTTGTGTGCACTTTAATCAAATCAAGAACAAAGAGCTTGATTGAAACTTAATCACACAGTGCTCTGAGTACGGGAAGCTGACATTTAAACCCTTTGCTATTATTAAAACTGTTTTTTTTTTAGTTGTTGCATCTTCTAATGTCATTTATTTGTTTAATGTCTGTATGGTGGTCTTAGAGGAACCAGTGCACAGTTTTAGTGTTTTGTGCACAGTAGTATGACCGTATGGAGTGTTGATAGAACTGTGAGTGTATGCTGTTGAAAGAACTGCGCACAGGGCTTGGATGTGGTGATTCAGTCTTTTGTAGAGCAGACTGGTTAGACCTGTTACAGTGCTTGCAAGGCTTGGATAGTAATTGTTTAGTCCATGCGTTTCATGTGTTGTTGTGTTTTGGGTTTCAGAAGTGAATTGAATTGGTCAACATCAGCCGGCAAGCGAGTAGATGAAAAGACTTTCAATTTCTTTGAACTCCAGGATGACTGTAGCCTCATCATTTTAATATATTTTAAAGTGTAATTTTTAAATTTCCATTAGACGCCAGTCTACTGTGTCACTATACTGCTTCAAAAATCATTCAGATGTGTCCCTGATGCCTTTTTATGATTTATGATTTATTTTAAACAAAAATATTTTATAGAAAATAGTTTAAAGCTGTGTGCAACAAGACAGTCAGAAGGCTTTTCAGTCTACACATCGCCATGATTAACCATGGATTTACTGTAGTAACACTCACTGCACCATGGTATTGTGGCAGCAATGTGGGATATTCACATTGAATTTTATTACAGGAGTAATGGTATATAATTATAGCATGTATGTATTTGTGATTAAGCTATAGCATGTGTGCATTTATACTAAATGTTTTTAGACTACCATTTTTCATACAAATAGGCTACCTATAAAACCACGTAGTTATATTTTACCATGGTATTGAGGTACCATTATGTGTGGTTTTAATGGTGTTTATCGTGATTTAAAATGTATGCTTGCTACTATGGGAGACCAATATTTAATTAAAAAAAAAAAAAACTGGGTCAGAATAAATTTAACCATAAAAAAACTGAGGTTGCTACAATTTTTACAGATGTTACTGATTGATGATGAACAAAAATTTACCTCTGCATCCTCAAGCTACTATCAAATGTGCATTTCTAAGAGACAAAAAAAGTGATATTATTATTATTATTATTATTATTATTATTATTATCATTATCATTATTATTATTATCATTATCATTATCAGACAACCCAAACCTGTTTCTTGATTTGAAACAATATAATTCATTAGAACATGCAGAAATTAATGTTTCTATTTAGATATTCATTTTAAGGAAAATTAATGGTCTGGTTTCTACAACTTTCACTTTGGAGCAAAAATCTGACTTTAAACTTAAGAAATAAAGATTTGACATTTATTGTGATAATTATCGATATCTACTGATATGAAAAATATCTTTTGCCCATATCGCCCATCCCTATTTTTGACTATCGTCGATACACGATACTATTGTCTATCGGCACAAACCTAAAATCTGCTCACAGAATTTGCCCTTTCTACTTGATTTAAGTCAAGATTTGACAGAGAAGCTTGTTATACATCAGCTTAAAAAGCAACTGCTGTCTTCAATCCCTGCAGTGACCCAAGACAAAAGGCAGCTGTAGGAGGCTCCTGTCAAGATGGTTCAGTTAAAGGTTATCTGTAGGACTTGAAGGCTGCTTTCTGTTTTTGTCTGGTCAAGCTATTGACAGCCTGACTTTGTATTTTCACAAATAGCCACAAAACAAGCACATTAGTGCTGTTAGCTGCAACATTTGAGCACTGAAATCAGGCAGTTGTATGTTCAAAATAGGCTCACTCAGGTAAGCATATGCAATTTTCTTTATCTAACCTTAAAATTACCCCCAAATGAAAAAATAAAATGCCAGTGTTTACTCACCCGCATGTCATTCCAAACCTGTGTGTTGTTACGTTTGTAAGTTTTATTTAGTATTTATGCAGCTCTTTTTCCATGACAGTTAGTACGTGACCATGGCTGTCAAGCATCAAAGGCATCATAAAAAACATGCATAATAATAAAAATGTTCTGAACCAATATAATTGTTATTGGAATAGGTCAAACTTTAATTATTTACTGATGCATCGTACAAGTTTTAGAATGACTTGAGAGTGAGTAAATAGCACAGTTTTAAATATTCAACGTATTCATTTAAGAATTTGAGAAGTTAGTTTGTCATTGTGGACATAGTTGTATAATTAAAAATAACTCTTCAAAGAGTTTAAGAATTTAGACAACGTTTAATTAACTTAACAGTAAATCCATTCACCACAAGCGCCTTCTTTACTAGTTTATTTTATTACTTAGTTCTTTAACTTAACTATTATGCAACTTAATTTTAAGTATAGTGTATCGGTTGTTCTTCAGGTTTGCAGATGTTTTTCTTCAGTGATACTATTCAGAGCTTCACAGTTGAGGTGTGCAGATTGTTGGGAGCTGGTAATCTGTGATACCTGGAGTTCAGTCAGGTGAGACTCTGCCAGGTCATTATGACCGCATGCCAAGACTGCTGTCGCTACCAATATGCCAGAGGAGCTATAGACGTAAACACATGCTCCCAACATAGTCGTGGGAAAGAGTAGGTCAGGAAACAATTTGCTTAAACCTTTGACCCCGACATTTAGTATGTCATTCCACTGCTTTCCGAAGTTTATTGGCATGTGCGAGTAATGCTTCGCTTACATACTACATGTGTCAGTGGTGAGAGAACCAGTTTGTGCTCTCGCTGTCACTGACCCAATTTCAACAGAAAGAATGCTGATCATGAATTGATAACTTTCTGTTTTTTTCCCTTTCATAGTGTGGTTATAAAACGTTTTGCATGTCATTAATGTTCTGAACTTTTGATAATTGCTCCTTGCTTCTTCCAACTGTTTTTTTGAAGTTCTATGCAGTTTTATGTTCTGTTGTTTCTGCTTTGATCAGAACAATCCTCTTAAAATCATTTCACAGTATTCTGCTTAAACACAGGCTTTCATGTTTGGTCACAGAGTGAATATCCACACAAATGGATCTTTGTACTATGTAAAGCTCGCTCTTGGCTTTCTCTTCGGCCCCTGGTGCTTTCTGAAAGACCAACAGCTGGGTGTAAATCTCCATCCATATCATACAGCAAAGATTAATTTAGTTTTGAACTCTATGTTAGCGTAACCAAGGGTGCATAGCTTATTTTTCTGCAGGAATCGACTAATTGGAACATCAAACTTTGGACTACAACCAGTTTTTTTTAGCCAATATTTATGGAGCACGACTCACACAAACAAGTTTTGTGCTCCTTGGCCCGGAACAGGAGTTTGAAAAACCGGCAGAACGTCCTGTGATCTTCTCTACCAATCCCCTATGATGGCGGTTCAAAAATAGCTGTACTCTCAAGCTGTCCTTTGTCCTCTGCCATAGTTTTGGTAGCCTCATCAGAAGCAATTAGCCCAGGTTGAAAACCTACGTTGAATATCTGTGGTGCCACTAGGCTCCACTGTTTTGGGTAAACAAGGCCACTTTTGGTCCCAGATCATGAATCATTGTATCTGAACCATTAAGCATTGTTGTTCTTTGTTATAAGACTAACTGGATATAGGGACTAGGGCTGCAAAGATTCTAGTCGAGTATTCGATTTTAAAAAAATCCTCGATTACATTTTGCCCGTGTCAGGTAATCGGCCAAACACTGGAAATGGCGCATTCCACAATTAATGCTAGTAAGAATTCACAAACGCTATGATTCAATTAAAAGAAAAGTCAACTTCCAGAACAACAATTTACAAATAATTTACTCACCCCCTTGTCATCCACAATGTTCATGTCTTTTTTTTTTTCAGTCGTAAAGAAATTTTAGTTTTTAGAAATTGAGGAAAACATTTCAGCATTTTTCCCCATATAATGGACTGATATGGTGCCCCGATTTTGAACTTCCGAAATGCAGTTTAAATGCGGCTTCAAACGATCCCAAATGCGGTTGTGAACAATCCCAGCCAAGGAAGAAGTGTCTTATCTAGCGTAACGAACGGTTATTTTAATAAAAATAATACAGTTTTTATACTTTTTAATGCCAAATGTTCATCTTGTCTTACTCTGCCTGGACTTGTTAAGAGTGTTTGATCTCCTTTGCATTTTCACTTTGCAAAGACTGGGTCGGAACTTCTGCAGTGATGTAGGATTTGAAATGATTTTTGAAGTTGAGGGAGAAAATACGGTCAGAGTTTTTCGACATACCCTAACTTGAGCCAGACTACACAGAGTTTAAGGACTGCAAGGCAAGACGAGCGTTTGAGAATAAAAAGTATTTAAATTGAATTTTTTTATATAAATAACCGACCGTTTCGCTAGATAAGACCCTTCTTCCTCGGCTGGGATCGTTTGCAACTGCATTTGGGATCGTTTGAAGCCACATTTAAACTGCATTTTGGAAGTTTAAAATCGGGGCACAATATCAGTCCATTATATGGGGAAAAATGCAGAAATGTTTTCCTCAAAAAACATAATTTCTTTATGACTGAAGAAAGTAAATTGTTGTTCTGGAAGTGGACTTCTCCTTTAAGTAAATATACGCGATGCAGTTTGAATATATGTGCTTTAATTATTTACTTGCGTGTAGGTTACGTATGTGTGTGCCAGAGCAGCTCTGTTCCCAGTAAATGCATCTACACAAACTGTTATCGTTTACATGTGTCTCAAACACAAACTCATGTTGTTGTGAGTTTGGGCTTATTATAAAGTTTATCTGGGAATGCAACATGTGTTGTTTCGTCAGACTTGTAAGGTAAATCATTTATAAACCTGCACAAACACAGGAGAATACATCATTATCCTTTTCAATATGCTAACTGTTCTTCACGATTTCAAAATAAAAGTTTAAACCCTCACTCTGAGTTTACACATTTTGATGTCCGCATATTCAAGAAAGTACAGTGGCTGTAGGTCTATTTTTATCACTACAAAAAAATTAATTATAATTATCCGATTACTCAATTAATCGCCAGAATAATCGACAGATTACTCGATTACCAAAATAATCATTAGTTACAGCCCTAATAGGTACCATTTCGGACTGGGAATTTTCAGCAGTCACTTGTCACATGATGTCTGAGTCATTAATGCCAAATATACATGATAAGTGGGGAATTTTATTTAGTCACTCTTTTGTTGTTTAAAACCTGTATGCTGTCATGTTTCCATGGAATATTTTTTTTTGGAAGAAGAAAAATTTTTCTTTTTAACTTTTCTTTTTAATCTTTCTTTTTAACACTGTTTTTCCACTGCACTTTTCCCCTGAGGGTCTCTGCTAAACAAGCATTAAAAACTCATCCTGTACCGCTACATGCAGCTAATGAGATTCTCTCACTTTTATACACCGTTTTCAAAGAATTTTAGGAGCTACTTGGGGAAAAGGTGTCATAAATTCAGCATAAATCCATCATGTTATAGCTCTGTTATGTAACCTGAAACAAAACAAACCATCTCACAGGATGCCACCCCTGCACATACTTTTTTTAATAATGCATAAACTCAAGACCTAAGCATTTGGAATTAATTGTTTGCAGCTCTTGAATGGGAAATGAATTCAGCTTTTGCACAGGCAAGCTCGATGGGAATTGGCTCGAAACTGTGTATTGAGGGTAACGGAGTTCATTGTTCACAGACAGCTTCTTTCACGTTTACAGGGCCCCTTAGTCCCCTGACAAATCACACAGGCCTGTTTACAGAAAGAGAGAGAGAAAACACAGGCAACCAGACTGGTCGTTTCGTCGTCTCCCACCTTTTGTTGGATGACATGCGTAGTGTTTTTTATGGCCTGTGGAAATTATTCTGGAGCCGTGAGACTTGTTTGGAATGGTCAGAATGCACTGGAAATGTACATTTATTCTCTTAGATTGGTACGGTAGGGACAGTTTTACAGTTTTTTCACATGGGACGCCACGGTGCATCAAAACAGCTTGAGATTGTTTCTTGTTTCTAACGAGTGAATTGTGGATTTGCATAGGAGAGAAGCGGTTTCCAGGGTAATCCGATACAATTTATGCGTCTCCCAGCACAGTACTCTAAATCGGCTGTGTTGAAATACACAGCTCCAAGTGTCTTTTGTTTTTAATCTAGTTATGCAAGTCAGGTAGCAACTCATTAATCTGTGAGCCTTAACCTGACTGAAAATCTTGGCTGCATGTGTTAAGCTTGGATTAAACTCACACACTGTTAAACAGTCTGGACGAACGTAGTGTGATGGAAGTGCGTGCCATCTTGAAGTTAATCATTAAAACAAGGAGCAACTCTGGTAGTTAAAAGCCTGTTCTTATAGATTATACAAGGTAAACAAGAAGGCTTGCTATGAACTTTAGGAGAACATGTACAGTTGAAGTCAAGTTTACGGTCACCTTGTAGAATCTGCAAAATGTTAATTATTTGACCAAAATAAGAGGGATCATACAAAATGCATGCAATTTTTTATTTAGTACTGACCTGAATAAGATATTTCACATGAAAGATGTTAATATATAGTCCACAAGAGAAAATAATAATTGAATTTTAAAAAGGACCCTGTTCAAAAGTTTACATACAGTTGATTCTTAAAGGGGTCATCAGATGCAAAATTCACTTTTACATGTTGTTTGAACATTAATGTGTGTTGGCAGTGTATGTGCAAACCTACCCTATAATGATAAAAATCCATGCAGTGGTTTTTAATTAATCTGTAAAAATAATGTCCCCTTTTTCAACTCAGATGCCAGTCGGTGTGGTGTCATGTCACACTGACAGAGGCCGCTCCCACGATAGTTGATTGACATGAGCGTCTTACCTCAGACCTGCCTTACATCAGCTGTAACTGTCCGACGTCCATTGTTTCCATGCCAGAACAAGGATGTAAATTAGACAAGAATATCTCAGAATGAGTGATTGAGGTGTTGTGTTGCTGGATGTTATAGTGAACATAGTGGTCATCTTTTACTCCTGACATCTAAGCCACTGAAGAAGCAGTGGATTACGTTTGTTTGTGAAGGGAATGCGCCTCCCGATCTACATATATCCATGTTCTTGTGAATCATTCATGATCCAGCTTCACTTACAGCAGAAGTGAGTATAAGGGTTTTTTTTATGAATCTTTGTGATTGCCTTTCCTAATAATGTGCTAGTTAGCAAGTTTAGCAGCTAAAGTAAACAGGTTCGTCACTCCACAGAGAGAAGAGAGGGGCGGGGCGAGCAGAGCTCATTAACAATTAAAGCAACCTCGACCAGAACAGGATGATTTTTGCAGAGCTGATTTTGGCAAGATAACAAAGGTGTTATTTACACTACCATTGAGAAATTTTAACCAAAGCATGTTATAGACTTTTCATTAAGACCCTAAAGAATCATATCAACTTGTGGGAAATGGGCATCCGATGACCCCTTCAATACTTTATTACCTGAATGAATTTTTTTCGTTTTGTTTTGTTTAGTGATTGTTGTTCACGAGTCCCTTGTTTGTCCTGAACAGTTAAACTCCCTGCTGTTCTTCAGAAAAATCCTTCAGGCCTCAAATTCTTTGGTTTTTCAGCGTTTTTGTGTATTTGAACCCTTTCCAACAATGACTGTATGATTTTGAGATCCATCTTTTCACACTGAGAACAACTGAGGGACTCATATGCAACTATTACAGAAGGTTCAAATGCTCACTGATGCTTTAGAAGGACAAACGATGCATTCAGAGCCAGGGGTGTAAACTTTTGAAAAGACTTGAATGAAACAAAGGTTTACTATTAAGATAAATTTATTTTGGTCCAGTTTTTCTCGCATATATTGTTTGTAGAGAAACCAATCCCAGAGGTTATATGTATAATTAATTTAATATTAAAAGCTATGGGAAGTCAATATACTGTACTTAGAGTATAGTGTTGTTAGCTAATGCTAGTTTCCTGTGGAGTTGACATGAGCATCATGATTTTTGTGACGCATGGCGTTAGCTTAAATATTTGATAAACAAATTTATGCGGCTTGAAATTTGTAGGACTTTGTCAGTGCCCATCGAGAGTAACATTTCAATTCTGTGGAAAGATGCAGAAAAATGCGGAATAATGCAAATCTTTTTATTTTAATTAGGATCCCTAGAGGATGCTGGCAGTAGACCATAGAGAGCCAGGCCTTTCACTAGGTGTTGGAATAAAGCCATTGTATTAAGCTGGAGGGGTGTATGTTTGCATTTTAGCTGTGGTAGGTGTGCTTTTATCTGTGTAATCGGGGTCATTTTCGTACAGGAAGACAGACAGACGTTTGGGGGATGGGGGTCCTAATTCTTAGGGCTTGCACATGATAGTGTTCATGCTCTTTGTGAAATGTCTTTTGTCTCCTAGACCCTCCAGAAGTTTCTGAATCATAATGATGCTCTCAAACATGGCTGCTAATGATTTCCAAATGATCTCCCCCTGCGACACTGCAGCCCTGCGCTGTAACTGAAAAATGAACCCCACTATTTTTACGTTGACTCGCATCATTACATTTCATTGAAATAGTACAGCTGTACGTGTGTAGGCTAATTGTTTTTTTGTTTTTTTTTACTTTTGGAATGAAATAATGTTTCCTGATAACTGTAAACTAAAGGATCTTTTTGTGCAAGGCTTTTTAAAAAAAATCCTAATGTTTTTTTTTCTTTTTGCATTGGGATTTGTAAATTAAATAGACAAGGCTTTTTAGAACGAATGCACAATATGTTAGGGATATATTGTACTGTATCAGTATTGGCCAGTACTCACAATGTAAAACAAATGTTGTTATTGCAATTTAAAATAGTGTTTTTCTATTTAAATATACTTCAAAATTCTCTGTGATGCAAAGCTGAATTTTCATCAGTCATTACTCCAGTCTTCAGTGTCACATGATCCTTCAGAAATCATTCTAATATGTAATCATAATATAATGATTTATTACTTCTGTTATCAATGTTGAAAACAGTTGTGCTAATTAATTTTATTTTTATTTTTTTTGAAACCAGAGATACTTTTTTTTCCAGGGTTCTTTGATGAATAAAAGGTTAAAAAAGAACAGCATTTATTCAAAATAGAAATCCTTTCTAACAATATAAGTCTTTGCTGTCCTGTCACTTTTATCAATTTAACACATCCTTGTTGAATGAAAGTATTAATTTCTTTTGAACAAAGACAGAAAGAAAAAATTTACTGACCCAAAATTTGAACAGTAGTGTATGTTGTTACAAAATATTTCCATTTTAAATAAATGCTGTTTAACGTTTTATTCATCAAAGAATCCTGAAAAAAGTATCACAGGTTCTAAAAAAAGAAATTAAGCAGCATAACTGTTTCCAACATTAATAATAAATCAGCATATTAGTATGATTTCTGATGGATTGCGTGACACTGAAGACTGCAGTAATGATGCTGAAAATGTAGCTTTGCATCACAGGCATAAACTATATTTTATAGTATATTAAAATAGAAAACCACTATTTTAAATTGCAGTGATATTTCACAATATTGCTGTTTTTTCCCTGTATTTTTAATCAAATAAATGCAGTCTTTATAAGCAGAAAAGGCTTCTTTAGAGCATTAAAAATCTTGCTGATATATTTGTAGCCAAAATAATTTTCTGTATTATTGTATCTCTTGATTTTAATATTTTACCCAAGGTTTGAGGCCTATGCATATTTTTTAAGAATTGTTGTTTGTTTCAACAGTCTTATTAGAATCACACTGGTGGTATTGTAAATAATTTTGTAATTTGGAGGCAAAAATGGCTCCATTTTCCCAGTCTTTCTTTATTCACCCCACAGTTTTGCATATTATGTTTGGACAGGCTAAAATGAGTCAGGCAGAATGCCTAAATATCCTGGAGAGCTCTTGCTTTGCTAGCAGCACGCTAGTGCTAAAGCAGCCTGCAGCTGATACTGTTCAAAACAGTTTGAGAGTTGTGTTGGACACAGGAATGCATGACATGCTGAAACATGACTACATAAAAACATATTCTTTTGAAAACTTCTCTGCAATGCATGTACAGTTCTTTTGACAGGTGCTAACACTGTGTGTTTGAAATCGAATTAGTAGATGTTGTTCTCTCTTTTGTCCCTTAAATCCTCAAAGAGCTCACAAGGGGCAAAACCTGTTTCAGACGTCAGTGGGGCCTTTGGTGGTTTAACGCTTTTTCATGGCAAACTTGAACCTCCTTGTGAAGCCCCTCACAGTCTGGTGCATCCATTCTGTTGGCTTCAACCTGGTAATTGTGGTCAGTGTGTGCTGTGTTGGTGGTGCTGTGCAGCCTGTTACATCCTGTTCCTCTACAAGAGAATTTACTCAGGCATATTCAGGGAAGCCAGCCTATTCAAATACTTTTGCCATATGAGTTTACTTATGGTTGAGGCTAAAATTAGTCCTGGATGTAGTGGTGGTGGTGAGAGTTGTTTTGGATTGGCTGCTAAGCTATTGTTATGCATGCAAGATGATGCAAGTATTTTTTCAGCATTTAAATAGTTATGTTCCAGCTTAATATCCAGGGACAGCTATAAGTAAACTATTTGTACGCTGAATTCCCGGAGGGTTGTAAACACTCTAATGCTTTCAAAACCTCACTCTATTTGTTTAAAACATCCAGCAGTTACATTTATGCATCGACAGACACTTTTATCTGAAGTGACTTATAATGTAAAGTATACATTTTAACTATTTAATCGTTTAGCAAACTCTGCTTTTTGAGCTTCTGCCATAACCAATGCCTTGAGTATCAGACTTTTTATCTAATAATGGTAGTTCACCAGAAAAGGTGTCCTTCTGCTTCTTGTCTCCAGTGAAGGAAGGAAGCCATTCCTTGCCTCACCCAGCGTGCTGGAGGTTTAATTGATTGCGGATGTTTGGAGCTTTTTTTTTTTTTTCTTTTTCTGTGCTCACGGAAGAGGATCTGTAACAGCAGCCTTTAGAATTAAGTTAAGCTGTTATGAGTTGGCTGCTGTGTGTGGCGGTTATAACATACCATGGATGACACATCTCTGTGGGGTGGAGAGTGTGAATTACTTCTTTAGCACATCCTGTGAAGTTCCAAACCACATCCAAACTTTGAAACTATAAAAATGCATGTGTATTAGAAAGTTTGTATGAGGAATTTGATATTTCACCAATTAAAATGATCAAAACACCAATGAACATGTAATTGATTGCTATTTCTTTGACACCCAAATACTCCTCTGTCATTGCTCAGAAAAACAAGTTGTCTCACCTCAATCTCATGCAATTGATTGAGCCTATGTTGCTGTTCTGTGCTGATTGGGATGTTCAGAAAAAGTTTTTAAACTTCTGGGGGAGATGAGCCTGTGTTGGCTTACTTTTTTGAAAATAATGATTTAGTAGGGATGCATTAATCATCAAAATAAATTAATCAAAAGTGAGAATAAAGACATTTTATAATATTAGAAAAGATGTCTTATTCAAAATAAATCTTTTGAACTTTATCAAATACTTCAGGGAAAAAAGTACTAAGAAACATAGCTTTTGATAATAGCAAGAGGTGTTTCTTAAGCACCAAACAGCTGTTTTTCTGTTTTAATTATTCTAGACTCTAGTTTGAATGGTTAATTTAAAAATATTAATCAAAAAGCATGTCTAATTAATTGAAATCATGAAACTTGGGCCCTATGAAATCCGTTTTATTTTTTCCCAATTTCAGTTTTATTATTTTCCAAATTCCGTTTTTTCCATTTTTAGTTTTTCTGGATTCCGTTTTTTCCTGTTTTAATTTTTCTCAACTCCTTTTTAATGGTTAAATTAAATTTTAGTAATCAAAGAGCATGTCTGATTAATTAAAATCATGAAACTTATACAATTTCACATCAGTTTATTAAGGGTTTAACAAAAATGCCATTCATTCACACAGAAACACACAAAACATGCAGGATTCATATTTAAATATTCTTTTTGCGGCTTCATATTAACAGACACAAGTCCTTATTGCGTTTTGATTTAAGTGTACTGACCTGCTTTTGCTTTATTAAGCCAAAATTTGGCTAATTATGTAACACATACAGTAAATTTGTTTTTTTATTACTGGGTTCCATGATTTTGTCTGTGTCTTCTGCATCGCTAAAAGCATAGGGACCTAAAAAGCATATTAGAATGATTTCTGAAAGATCTAAAAGAGCTCCTGAAAATTCAGCTTTGCCATCACAGGAATAAATTAAGTATTTAAAAATATATTTTAATATTATATCATAATATTACTGTTATCAAAACTGTTTAAATTTCATCCTTAATGTCGGTGTTGGTGTTACTGCACAATAGATCACGTTGTCTCAGTTAGCTTATAATGGTTAGCATAGACACACGCATTGTCTGTTTTTTCTCTCGAGCTATTTAGCTGTAGAGGCATGATTGTGCTGTTGTTCACTGCTCAGTGGGCCGTTTGTAGAGAGACAGAAAATGAAGTGTCCCTCGGTGCAAAGGATAATCAGTGTCAGAGCATGCTGTAATGGTCTTAAAAGTGTGTGTCAGCCTTAAGTCACAAGGCAGTGAACCAACTCCCTTTTTATGCACACGCGCACACACACGTCTCCTTCAGATTGGCATGCCTTTAAAGTCCTTTAATCTCAAACACCAGACCTTAACGAAGTTTCTCCTCGGGGTACAGACGGATGTGACCATGTTAGAAGGGTTGTAGGTGGTTTTGGGTACATTTTAGCAAGTCTTCAGAAGCAGCGAGATGAAAGAGACCGTCTGTGACGTGAGGCGCTGACAGCTACGGGAAGAGTGTGAATCTAAAGTGTAGAGAAATATGAGATATGACAGGCATATCTAGAAAACGAGTTATAGTCTGAGTGTTTCCTACAGGATGACGTCCTAATGTTCTGCATTCCATGTCAGGTGCTTACAGACACGTCTGGCTGAAATTATGGCTCGGACAAATGTGCACTACATTAAGTTTTATTGCGACTGATTCATGGCAGTTTCCTTTGGGAAACGGACCAAAAAAAAAACATGTGGCTCTGAAACACTTCTGACACACAGAGTGCAACTTATATTGCCTTGTGTAGAGTCCCTTTGACTCATTGCGGAAAAATATGAGCATGTCTCTTAGTAAACTACCTTTTCCTTTTATCTACTGCTTGGTGACTATGATAAGATTAAATGTCCCTTGAACACAGAGGTTACAACAAACATGTCATTTTAATATATGATTGTAGATTTATCAGATTTGTTTGTGAGAAAGTGAAGTAATACTAAGTTTATCCAAAACTGTTCTGATGAAGAAAAAAACTCCTCTATATTTTGGCATCTAGGGGTGATTAATTTTAAATACATTTTCATTTTTGGGTGAACTATTGCTTTATAAGCTGTGGTTTCAGTGCTAATTGACTCTGAAGTCTCTGTTTTTAGTGCTCCTGCAATAGTTTTAGCACCAGGCAGATTTCCAATACTTGAAAGGGTTTTTGAATGAACTGCAGATTTGATCTACATTAAGGAGAGCTTCTAAATCCTAATATCTATAAAAACCTACAGCATGGCAATCTTGACTTCCACCATAGATCAAAAATCATGCTTTAAATTAGATTTTGTGCACTTTTATTTCTTGTCCTCATTTTTTTTTTTCATATCATGTTCTTATTTGTATTCAACAGCATATTCCGTTTCTTTTTTAGTGTTGTCAGACAATTAATTTCTGATTAATCACATCCAAAACAAAGGTTTTTGTTTACGTAATATATGTGTGTATACTGTATATATTCATTATGTATATATAAATACACACACACTCTTTTTTGAAAATATTTACGTGTGTTTACATGTATATATTTATGTTTGTATAATAGATATTATACATAAATATTTTTAATATATAAACAACATTTTTCGTAAATATATAAATGTATGTGTGTGTGTTTATATATACATAAATGCATAAATACAGTACACACACATATTATGTAAACAAAAACTTTTATTTTGGATATGATTAATTGTTTCACAGGACTACTTTTTTATATCATATATTGGGTGAGTGATTGCTTTACATAAGTGAAGGATGCAAGTTCTTCTTAGACAGGTTCTTCTTTAGAAACTTGAGCCTTGTTTGTTTTTATGTTCTTGCGTTTTTTTTTGTTTTTTTTTTGTAGGGTTGGATACTTAGTAATTAGTGCACAAATCTCCTGTTATTACCCAGTCCCCTCCTGTACCTTGCATGTGTTGCATTTGTTTGTTATGTAATAGGAACCCCTTAAATTTCACTGCCCAGTGCTGAGGACCTAATCAGATCAGTTTTGTTGCAAATCTCAAGTCTCTGATCCTAGATTTGTCTAAGAGTTTGGTGTTAGATTTTAGATTTCTCAGGGCATTGTTTAAAACAACAAGCATTTGCCAGTGTTTCTGTTATACAAACACAGTACATTGGCACAATATTGTTATCAAGGGTAGTAAAGAAGAATTTGATATATTATGTGTGTTGTTTAGATTTTTTTAGAATTGGTTGAAAATGTTCTGTGTCTTATTAATTGTTCTTTATAGTTGTTGTTTTGCACTTTAACCTGTTTAAAGGTCTTTTTGAAAAAGCTATTTACAAATTATCTAGAGGACAGTCCTGGCATCTTTTCAACCAGTTTTTGTAATGTCATTTAGTGCCGTATTCCATAATAAGCTTCATAATCTGTGTAACAACAACGGCGTTCGTACGGTTATAAATGTATTGAATGTATAGTGCATGTAATCATATTTTTATTAGAATATACATGAGATATTTGTCTAATTTGATTATGTTTTAGTGTTGTCACGATACCAAAATTTTGACTTCGATGCGATACCTGACTAAAATATTACGATACTACTACTGAACCGATACTTCGAAAACCTAGAACAACAGGAAAAGTAATTGAATAATAGATGATCCAAATGGAGACCGTAGTTATTTTATCTATTAAAACAAAGCATTTCATCCCCCCCTTAAAAAAATAAATAAAATAAAATAATATTAATCACATGCCAGTGCCACTACACAGGATTATGGTGAACAACTACCGTGCCTGCAGGTATGTAGAGATCTTTGCTATATTGGTAAGTTAGCTTAAAAAAAAAAAAAACCAAATCTTATCTTATAATATAGTAATTTTATTTTACAAGAACAATTTATATCGTGACATAAGCATTTTTTTATTTTATCTTTGTTATTAATAATAAGAACCCAGGCTCAAGTGAGAAACTAAAGGACAACTACAATAAAACAAAGACACAAATGAAATAAAGAGGGTCCTATGAAATCTGTTTTATTTTTTTCCCAAATTCCTTTTTAATTGTTCTAGACTTTATTTTAATGGTTACATAAAAACAGTATTTATCAAAAAGCATGTCTAATTAATTGAAATCATGAAACTTGCAGAATTTAACAGCAATTATTTTTTAATTACATACTTTTAAGGCCCTATGAAATACGTTTTATTATTTTTCTCAAGTTCAGTTTTGTTTGTGAATCTCTGTTTTCCATTAATTTTCTGGATGCCATTTTATAATGTTTCATTATATTTTAATAATCAAAAGCATGTCTAATGAATTTATAAAGGATAATTAGATTTGATAAAGAATTAATTCATTAAAGGATATTTCTTTCTTTCTTTCTTTCTTTCTTTCTTTTTCCCAAATGTACAATTTTCTGGTAAATAAATTCTGGTAAATATTTTTTCTTGTTAATATTCCTTAAACATTGTTTTAATAATATTTTTTTTATTATTATTAATAGTAATATATTTACATTAAGTAATATATTAATATATTTCTGACTGTTAAGTTAAACCAAACAGCAGAGGCTGAAAACACAGAGCGTCACGCGTTTGTGTGTAGTAAACAAAACCGTGTCTATTCACTAACACAGACACGCAGGAATACGGCTCTTACAAAAATGCATTCTCAAAGTACCGGTACTAGTAAAATGCGGAATCGTGCCGTTTTTAAAAGTAGGGTATCGCGATACGTTTTTAAGTACCCGTATATCATTCAACACTATTATGTTCAGTGATGACTAATTCAGAAAATTATTATAATAAAGCACCAATCATTTGTTTATTTAATGATAGTTTACTCCTGCATAAATGCGTACTATTTAATGATAGAGTACAGAATGATACAACCGCAAAGTCTTATGCACTTAAGTTTCACTATTGTTCATTTAGTATTCAGTGAAGACGCTCCCTGTGCCGTTGAGCGCATGTGGTGGTTTAACCTAGACTCACCCAGGCATTCATGAACCTCATGCCCATCCTGTCTGGTTCCTTTATGAGCACTAGTGAGGACTGGCACTGTGGTGATAACTGTGGGCTAATCGTTTGTTGCACTCCCTTTGTGTGTTTGCAACTCACTTTAAAAAAGTATTTTATTTTAAAGTTATATGCTTGTTTCTTGTTGCATTCTGCTATGAATGCATATGTAACATCTGTCTGTGCTGTTCTCTGTAGTTCTCCTTAGGGAGACAGGAAATGTCACTCTCTGGCTTGGCCTCAGCGATGACCTCACCGACTCGGGCCCAGATGGTGTACAGGTCATCCACGCTCTGCTATTGGCTACTTTTTGGTTGCCAATGAAATGTTTTTATGTCTGAAAACATAGCCTCACCAAATTTCCTTCTGTTGCCGCAGTTGTACGCCAACAATTACTCATGTCACTGCAGTAATGAAGGAGCAGAATGTTCTATTTCTGTATTCTGTATTACCATACTTGTTCCTCACTAAGATGGAAAAGGGCATTTAATGGCCTCCGGGTCAGCTATGTCATCTGATTAGTGATATAATTAGTTTTCTGTGAGTAAATCTTATTTATGGGCTTGCATCCTGTATCTTTTTAAAATGAATAATCCTGTGCTCACTGTCTCCTTTAAAGCAGACTTTTGCTAATTTATGAAATGCTCAAATATGACCTTTACAGACCTGACTTTTGAAAAGAAATCAAAATGATTTTAGTGGCTTTGATCCATGTGTACATTTTGAGGCTGTATTTTTATTATTTATTTCATTGCATTTTATTTCATTACATGTTTTCATTTTATTTCATTTCATTTTTATTTACTCATTTTTATTGTATTTTATTTCATTTATTTCATTTTAATTAATTTTATTCATTCATTTTTAATTTTTTTTTTTTACAATTGTATTTATTTCATTTTGTTTCATTGTATTTATTCATCTATTATTTTCTTTGTATTTAGTTTGTATTTAGTCATTTTAATTCTGTTTTTTTTTTCATTTCTTTTTTGTTTTATTTTTGTATTTCATATCATTCTATTTCTATTCTATTTCTATTTTAATTTTATTTAATTTCATTTTATTTATTTATTTATTATTAAATAATTATTTATTTACTTTATTTGTTCACGTTTCACTTTCATTTTATTTTTTCATTTCATTCGGTTTAATTTTTTCCTATTTAATTGTATTTCATTTCATTTTTATTTATTTTATTTATTATTTATGTATTTACTTTATTTTATTTCATTTCCTTATTTATTCATTTTAATTTAATTTATTTAATATAATTTTTAATTTAATTTAATTTTTTATTGTATTTCATTGTATTTTTATTTTGTTTTATTTTGTTAATTTTTTGTTATTTTTTATTTCATTATTTTATTGTATTTCATTTTATTTATTTTATTTTAATTCATTTTTTCATTTTATTCTATTTCCTTATTTCATTTTATTTTATTAAATAAATGTGATTAATGAATTGATTATTCATTCAAATTATTTTTCAGTTTCAGTTTTCGGCTAAGTGAAAACTAGAATTTTGGTTTCTGTAAAATCTTTTTAGTAGTCCCTTTTTATAGACAAGCCCTTAGGTAGTTCCCCCTCAAACTTCCTATTACAGAAGGAAATGCATGAAACTGCTCTCGTCAAGCCACTTCATGGAATCTTTTTAAAGCTCTTTGACACATCTGGTCTTTAAAATGGTCTTATTCATTATTTCAATCATGTAATGTCCAGTTTGTTCTGCGCTTGTGGGTTAGAGGTTATGTTGAGAGTTTCCTTTTTATGAGTAAAATCGACACATGGCTGCCCCCTGACTCAACGGACGGCTAATTTATCAGATGTTACAGAGAGTCTTTTGTTCTTGGAGTAAGTTTTCTGGGGACATGAACTGTCCAAGTGTCCCTAGCACCACAAAACAACAATTGTTCCCACCCTCAGTGGTCCTCGTGTTAATGACCCCAATAATGTGTAGCTTTACAAACATGCCTTGTGACCCAATAATGATTCAGGCACTAACCCGTTTCCTCCTGATGAATGTTGGCCTTTCATTCATAAGGCATTCAAGTGATGCCTCATACAAAGATTAACGTTTTTATTTCTTGTACATTCTTTTGTTATAAATCATGAAAATTGAACCAGTCTTACGAGTCACTGCATTGAAGTGATCGAGAATGGAAAAAAGGTTTGTTGATGACTGAAACTGTACTAATCTGCCTCTCCTGCTCTTCTGTAGAGACTGTCTCCGTTTGGCTGATGACTCACGGTTATCTGTGGCTTTAGTTTGACATTAAATTGCGAGTTTAACTTAGTGTTTAGAGTTGGATATGACTTGCATGTGATTGCCGGGTGCGTCTTGTGAGCCTTCGCTGTGATGCACTATACAGTGGTCTCTTTTTCTCCCTCTCTCGCAATCTCCCTCGCTTTCATGGACCAGTGCCATTGACAGGAACTTGGACTGTAGGATCATAAAGTAAGAGTTTATGTAACGACCTCTCCCGAGGCCTTTTCCATATGGTTTCCTGTTCCGGCTCCTCCACAGTCAGACTGATCACTTTCAGTCTCAAACCCATGATTCATTGACCAGTTCTCCCAAAACTTTAACGCACAATGAATAGTCTTCACTGAGATCATGTCATCGGTTCACAGCAGCTGTATCCTACTTAGACCACTGGTTCACCATTGACCTCTGAGTGTTCAGTGGGAATGGAATCGTGTTGGGGAAGCTACAGAAAACTAGATTGTCAAGCAAAAATTGATTTTAATTTATTTTATGTCAAACATTTTATATTTTATTTTATTTTTTTATTTGTATCTTTATTTGTCATTTAATGTATTTTATTTTATTTCTTTAATTTAATTTGATTTGATTTTGATTTGATTTGATTTTAATTTATTTTTTATTTTATTTAATTTCATTTAAATTGATTTCATTTTATTTTTAATTTCATTTCATTTTTTCATTTTATTTTATTTCATTTTGTTTCATTTCCTTTTTTTTAGTTCATTTTATTGTTTTATTTTTATTTTTCTCATTGTATCTCTTTTTATTTGTTTTATTTTTATTAATTTTATTTCATTGCATTTTTTTTTCATTTTATTTATTCACTTTTTATTTTATATTTTATTGCATTTTATTTCATTGCATTTTTTTATTCCATTTTTATTTTTTGTTTATTTCATTCCATTTTATTTTTCATATGATTTTTTTCATTTAATTTAATTTAGTTTTTTAATTTATTGTATTTTATTTTATTTGATCTCATTCCATTTTATTTTTTCTCATTTTTATTTTATTTTACTGCATTTTTTAAATTTAATTTAATTTTGTTTTATTTCATTGTTTCATTTCATTTTATTTCATTTTATTTTTTTATTTTATTTTATTTTATTTCATTCCATTTTTTTCCTCTTTTATTTATTTTATTTTACTGCATTTTTTAATTTAATTTTATTTCATTTGTTCACTTTTTATGTTGTTTTATGTTATTGCATTGCATTGCATTTTTTTTTCATTCCATTTTATTTTTAATTTTATTTCAGTTTCATTTTATTTTGTTCTGGTTTATTTTTCATTTTATTACATTTTTTTAATTCCATTCCATTTCAGTGCATTTTTTTTCATTCCATTTTATTTTTTTATTTTATTTCATTTTTTTTATTTCTATTTCATTTTATTTTCATTTAATGTAGTTTCATTTTATTATTTCATTCCACTATTTTTTATTTCATTTTATTTAATCAATTCTTTTTAATTATATTTAATTTAATTGTATTTATTTTATCTCATTTTATTTTTTTATATATTTTTTTTTTTTATTTCATTTTTATATTTCATTTCATTTCATTTCATTTCATTTCATTAAGCCTAGGCCTGATCTTGTGCATTACAGCTACTTCTATATTTGATGTTTATTTGATTTTTTTTTTTTTTAAAGACATAATTATTTAGATTAAATTCTGATGTTGGTTTGAACGCTACTGAAATGTTGTGGTCAAGTTAGTAGTATTGCTTTGTTACTCTTGAACACTTTAAAGAAACTGTTTGCATGAGGGACTGGTGAATGTAGCCTGCAGCATTCTGACCAGACGTTTTACAGAAGCAGGCCGTTGGGACTGATATCTAGGTCTGTAGTTGTACAGGCTGCTGAAAGTGATCTTCCAGTCTCCTTTTGTCTCAGTCTTTTCCCCCTCCCCCTGCATCTTCTCCTCATGTGATCCTTTCATTGGGCAGACAGACTCAAATTTCTGCCACCACAGGTCTACAGTCATTTTCTGGCCAGTCAGCTTTTGCCCCAGTACAATACCTACGGATCAGCTAACCACAGCTATAAATGCTTCACTGCTGCTGGCAACTTAATACAAGGCAATGTTTTCGTCTTTTTACTTTGATTTTCGCTTTTTTGGCAGCATCAAAAGAAGTGCCATGTGGAGGCTGAATTAGGCCTGTCCCTTGTGCTGCTAGAGAGGAAGGATGAAAGAGAGAGAGGAAGAGGTGGTGCCCTTGGGCACTTCATTAAGCACAGCAGGTTGTACTGAGGATGTGGTGAGATTTTAGAGCCCCCCTTCCCCCCATCCTTCATTCAGAAGGGAATTTTGGAAGCGCCTTGAGATGAACTATTTGAATGCTAATGTATGGATTAGCCAAAACAATGGAAAGCTTTCTAAAAGGCATGAATTTTAACGATCCCAGTGCCACCCTAAAATTCAGATTGAGAGTACTGTAATCGGTGGGTGGTATGACTCTGTAACCCATGGTAATAACAATTATTGTTGAAAATTCAACCCATTTTTTTTTCTCTGAATTGAATGATACAAACTTGCAATTCTGACTTTTTTTTTTTTTCAATTGCGAGTAATGAAGTCAGAATTGTGAGATATTAACTCGCAATATTGAGAAATGAAGTCAAAACTCTGTGATATAAACAGGCCAGAGTTTATTTTTAATATGCTTGATATAAACTTGCAATTGCGAGAAATAAATTTAGAATTGTGAGATATAAATTTGCAATATTGAGAAATGAAGTCAGAATGGCGAGATATAAACAGGCAAATCCCTTTTTTATTTCTCAAAATTGCATGATATAAACTTGCAATTGCGAGTAATAAAATCAGAATTGTAAGGTATAAACTTGTAGTATTGAGAAATGAAGTCAGAATTGCGAGATATAAACAGGCAATTCTGACTTTTTTTTCCAGAATTGCGAGAGATAGTCAGAATCGTGAGATATAAACTCGCAGTTTTGACTTTTTTGTTTGTACTTTGCAGTTCTGACTTTATTTTTCTCACAATTGTGTTTGTATCTTGCAATTTTGACTTTTTTTCCTCAGAAAGTCCAGATTTTCTCAGAATCGCGAGTTTATATCTCGCAGTTGTGTGTCAGAATTGCAAGTCTTTCTCAGAATTACGAGTTTATGTCCCACAATTATGACTTTTTATCTCACAATTCTGAACTTATAACTCACAATTGTGAGTTTCTATCTAAAAATTATGTGAAAAAATTGTGAGATGATAATTCACAATTACCTTTTTAAATTTTTTATTTAGTGGCAAAAACGGGCTTCCTTATTTCTTTCTTTCTTTCTTTATTTATATAATTAAAATAACGATAATGACAAATTATTGTCTCTTACTTTATGATTCAAATTATCATTTTATTTAGTAGAACTTTTATTTAGAGATGCACTGATTGCAATTTTCTTGGCTGATTTCGATTTCCGTTTTGTTTTTTGTATGTGTGTGTGTTAGGGATGGGCGATGTCTTATCGTTTGCGATTATACCGGTAAAAATTTATTATTACCGGTAAAAAAACAAGGGCGCCCTCCGGCTTCCGAATCAGAAAGAGCTTAATTGCCAAGTGTGTTTCACATGCAAGGATTTCATCTTAATGTTAGGAGCTTCCAGTACAGAAAGTACAAAAATTTCATTCACATTCCAGTTGTCATTACATTACGTGTGTACTCAGTCCTACATGAGTACTCAGTACTGCTTACAACACCCTATTTTTGGTAAAAATAGGAAAGATAATTCTTTTCTCTCATGAAACAGTATTTTCCTGAATTATCGTTATTGATGTCGTTATCGCAATAAATACCAAAAATTGTGATAAATTTTTAAGCCCATATCACCCATGCCTAGTGTGTGTGACCTGCTGCTGTTTTTTTGCTGATTCAGATTTTCTTTTTAAGGATTATAATTGAAAGCATGTACAAACAAAAATCTATCTGCAAAAAAAAAAAACAAACAAACAAACATAATTTATTAAACATTACAATTTCCCTCAATCTGGACTAAGTTACAGATATTCTCTATAAATGCATTTACACTGCAAAATTTCAAATGCATAAATAATTTTATAAGATTTAAATATTTGTTTTAAACAAATATTAAATATTTTTTAAACATGCAAATATGAAGTGTTGGGAGAAATGCAATAATGTGTCTCTACTTGTATTACTATTAATAATGATAACAATAAAGGCCTGTTCACACCAAGGACAATAACTACGAATATAATAAGTAAATAGTTCAGAACACAGCTATAATTAAAAGGGCATAGAGAAATGCTATAATTGGAATCATTTTCAGTTCTGCTGTCAAAAGCTCAAGAATTTAAATCGGCAGACAGACGTGCACTTAGAATAAACAGACACACACATCGACCACTGGTGTGGATGCTAATATAGTTATCTTTATAATTACCATTCTTGGTGTGAACGGGCCTTAACATTTTTTTTAGTATTCTACTTATTTTAATTATATGGAATTAATAATAATAATAATAGTAATATTGTCTAATGTTCTAACTTAGTAAACCCCCAAAGGAAATGCTTGTCACTTTTGTATTCCATGTGTTATTCATGATATTAAGATGGAGTACAGTAGATCTTTTGGGGGTCTGTTTGCTAGATTTCAGATATATTGGGAGGATATTAAACAGTGCCTGAGGCTTGTACTCTGTGATTCAAGTAATAAAGACAGAGTGACATTTCTGCCTTTCCCTACCCCCCCAACAGGTCGTAGATTTGTTCTGTGTGTGTGTGTTTTGCATGTCCTTGTGTAGTTTTGATTTTTATCTTTCTGTTTGAATATTCCAGGCATACATGGGAAGATCTAACAGTAATATCAAAGCGCCATCAAGGAACACTTTGCATCTATAAATCCCTTTAAGTCCTCAACCGCAGCTGTATGCAAGACGTCCATTAGCATGATCACAGTATCAGAGCACGTGTATGGCTCTCTGATTGTTCTTTTGATTCCACCATGCTGGAACTCTGTGAGATTTTCATGTTATTGTTCACGTACTGACCTCACTTCCTGTCATTATTTGAGCACAGGATGTTTGCCTTCTAGGAGATGCCTCTCCTGAGACGCCCATTGTCCTTTAAGACCCCCAGATTTTTGTTTTTGTTGTGCTGTCTGTGATTTTCAGAAACATTTTGTTCTATTCTGGGAGTTTCTAAAACCTTTGTGCTTTGCATGCAATCTGAGGTTTGTATTAGGAATAGTGCAGAAATGGAAAAGAGCTGTTTCTCACTGAAAACTTGTTATTTGAACAATTACATGAATAACTTAATATCTGTGGGGAAAATTGGCTGTTGAGCCAGTAGTTTCCCAAACTCATTTAGTTCTTTTAACGTGTTTAGTGCTTTTAGTGTGCCGTGGACTGCATCCTAATTGGAAATGTTGTCTTGTAGTGTTGTTTTGCTTTAACCCCCAAGTGGTACTATTATCTCATCTCTAACTAGTTGTTAGTTTGTTCCTCACAGTCTTCAGTCTGTCTAGATTCACAGATAATCTCGCTGTGAGTTCGGACAGTTCTGGTTTCCACATAAACAGCTCGACACTTTTGACTTATTTTGAGTTTTTCTGTTCCATGTTTTCTGTTCTCTTCTCATTGTAATGTTCAGTCTAACCGGACATTTGCTTAAGGTCATTTTGTTGACTTAACTTTCTTGGTATGTTCTTGGTCTTGTTGTGCACGATTGTTTCAAAGTTCATGTTGTTTGAAATAATATTTTTCGTAATGTGTTTATTAAAACAGCCAACCATATGCCTACCTCCTGTTATATACACTGCCGTTTAAAAGTTTTGTGATCAGTAAGATTTGTAATGTTTTTTTAAAGAAGTCTCTTCTCCACATCAAGGTTGTGTTTAATTGATCAAAAATACAAAAAAAGCAGTAATATTGTGAAATAATATTATTGGAATTTAAAATTATGGTTTTCTATTTTAATATACTTTAAAATAGAATTTATTTCTGTGATGCAAAGCTCAACTTTCAGCATCATTACACTAGTCTTTATTGTCACATGATCCTTCAGAAATCATACTAAAATGCTGATTTATTATCAGTGTTGGAAACAGTTGTGATTCCACTTTTTTAACTTGTGATACTGTTATTTTCAGAATTCCTTAATGAATAAAAGGTTAAAAAGAACAGCATATATTTAAAATAAAATCTTAATATATATATATATATAGAGAGAGAGAGAGAGAGAGAGAGAGAAGATTTCTATTTTGAATAAATGCTGTTCTTTTAAACTTTTTATTTATAAAAAAAAAATCCTGAAAAGTATCACAGGTTCAAAAAAAAATATGAAGCATCATAACTGTTTCCAACAGTGATAATAAATCAGCATATTACAATGATTTCTGAAGGATCATGTGACACTGAAGACTGGAGTAATGATACATTACAGGAATAAATTATATTTTAATGTACATTAAAATAAAAAAACTGTTTTAAAATGCAATAATACTTCACAATATTACTGGGGGTTTTTGTCTGTATTTTTGATCAAATAAATGCAGCCTTTCAAAAACATTAAAAATCTTGCTGATCCCAAATGTTCGAGCAGTGTAGAAACATATTTTGCTTTGGTAGAGTTACTCAATGATCCATATAAGCATAAATTTATCAGTGTTTTCACACAGTAGATGAAAGTAGTTCTGCATATTAAAGAACCTTGGAATTATACATGCAGATATTATTCACAGAAATTCTTGATGAAGATCATCATAACAAAAACAAACGGGCTCCGCTGAGAGAGATGGAAAGAAACACAAAATAACTATCGGTGAGACAGAAATCGTGAGATGACAATGTCTGGAAAAATGTTAAAGGAGCGCTGCTGGAATCACCTTGCATTAGAGTGCTCATCTCGAGTCATTGGAGGAAAATCCAATCTGCTTTTGCAAGCACGGCAAGATATATTTAAGCTTTTGCTGAATAAGTTCCCCCTCTCTTTTCTCTCAGAACATTCTCATTTGATGCACATCAGAAGAAAATCCAAGCATCTTCGTTTCTGCAGGGGGTCTGGGACGTTTCCTTCCCTTGAGACTTAACTTTACAATTTCTATCAGGTTTCTGTAAGCTGAGATTGGCCCACCTCTTTTTGTCTCTTAGCAACTACAGTTGCCAGTCAGCCTCTGGAGGTGGAGCCTTCGTGAACCATACTATTAATTATTCATGAACGCTTGGAGCAGAGGGTGACGTAAGGATAGAAACTGAGCATGCTCACCTAACTCTGGCACCATCGGTAACCGGGCACCAGCCAGAGAATTGGATGTATTATGCCAGCCCTTGGCTACTGCCTTTGTTTCCTTTACACTGTGTAATATATGAACAGGCTGGGTTTTTGAGTGTGAACAAAGACGTGTGAAAGATTTTAATTTAGCATCCATAGTCATGAGCTTGTGTAATCACTCCAGCCAAAAGAACAGACCCTCACAACAAGCTGACAGACCACCATCTTCATATAATCATCGGTGCATACGGGCCAGTCAAAGAACACATGCCACCAAGAACCATGGATCAAGCTGTTTGTTGGATGTCATAGGTGTGTTTTGTGTGTATTTAGAGAGAACCTGCTGGTTGGCCAATCTGCCAGTGTGTAGTTCAAAACCCTCTGAATAGCATATGTATATATGCATATATGAACGTATGTATTATACATTTGTTATTTGATAGAAATCTTTTCCAACAATATAAGTCTTTACTATCACTTTTTATCAATTTAACAAATCATTGCTGAAAAAAAAAAGTGTTAATTTCTTTTAAAGAAAAAAAGAAAAAAATTACTGGCACCAAACTTTAAACTGTATAGTGTATTGTTACAAAATATTTATATTTTAAATAAATGCTGTCCTTTTTAACTTTTTATTCATCAAAGAATTCTGAAAAAGTATCAAAGCTTCCAAAAATATATAAAATAAATAAATTGTGCATATTAGAAAGATTTCTGAAGCATCTTGTGACACTGAAGACACTGAATGCTGAAAATTCAGCTTTGCATCACAGGAATAAATAAATCACTATTTTAAATCACAATAATATTTCACAATATTACTGTTTTTTAGGGATGCGCCGATCCGATATTCATATCGGGTATTGGCTCCGATACTGCCATTCTTTGTTGGATTGGGTATCGGTCAAAGGGGGTCGATCCAAATCCGATATTGTGCGTATTATTCTGTGTTACCGATAAGCCGTATAAAAGCATTATAAAGCACAATAACGTTTTCGTGCACTATATTCCAAGTCTTCTGAAGCCATCCCGTTTAATGTGAGGTACGTATGAATATTTAAGTCCTTACATTAAAGTTCACACAAACTCTTTTCTCCGCTGTGGCAGTCAGTCATTCATTCAGCCTTCAAACCCTGGTCGCGTTCAGTTACTAAAGTCAGCTTGATCATTCTGTGTTCCCATTATTATGCTTGATTTGTGGATACATGTCTGTGATTTCGCATAAAAGGACTTTATCATGCCGGAGTTTAAAGTTGTTTCTAAATCCTGTTACTTCCTACCAGGTGTCTGTGCGAACAAAACACGAGAATAGAAAAGACTATTGATAGTTTTTAACGTGCACAGTAACTGAAATTTAAAACTGTTAAAAGAAAGGCTCAGTAAACTGTTGCACAGATATAATAAACTACGCATCAATTTCTCTTTCCTCTGTGCTTTGAACCTTTCAATGCAAAGCGCTGCGTGCTGTGACTCCATGTTGCTTCAAGTGCATCATCCCGCACACCGGTTGCGCATATTGTAAGCACTGCGTGCCGCACTGTATTTGTTTCTGTATTCTAAAAAATGGTATCGGATCGTATCAGTATTGGCTGATATCGAACCCTATGTATCGCAATCAGTAACAGAGGCAAAAAAGGCAGATCGGAGCATCCCTAGTTTTTTTTTGTGTTTTTTATATATATATATATATATATATATATATATATATATATATATATATATATATATATATATATAAAAAACACAATATATATATATATATATATATATATATATATATATATATATATATATATATATATATATATATATATATATATATATATATATATATATATATATACACATATATACATATATACATATACATATACACACACTACCGTGTGGGGTCAGTAAGACTTGTAATAGTCTTTAAAGAAGTCTCTTATGCTCATCAAGGCTGCATTTATTTGATTAAAAATATAGAAAAAAAACAGTAATATTGCAAAATGTTTTTACAATATAAAATGTTTTTTATTTTAACATACTTTAAAATAGAATTTATTCCTGTGATGAAAAGCTGAATTTTTATCAGCTGTTACTCCAGTCTTAAGTGTCACATGATCCTTCAGAAATCATTCTAATATGCGGATTTATTATTAGAATGATCAATGTTGGATAATATCAACAGTTGTGCTGCCAAATATTTTTTGGAACCTGTGATTTTTTTTTTTTTTTTCAGGATTCTTTCATGAATAACAAGTTTAAAAAGTACAGTGTTTATTCAAAATATAAATATTTTATAACAATGTAAATTATTTATTATTAACTTTTAATAAACGTTTAATTATTAACTTAATACATCCTTGGTGAATAAAAGTATTAATTTCTTAAAAAAAAAAAGAAACAATAAAAATGTACCGACCCCAAACTTTTGAACGGTAGTGTATATATGTGTATGTATGTGTGTGTATATATATATATATATATATATATATATATAATTTCTTAGCCAGATCTTCCCTTTGTGTTAAACTTGTTAGTGTTACTCCAGGACATTTCAGTTATGTTTCACTTTAATCTATACCCACTCCAGGACCCAGCCCCCACCGTGCTGATCGGGAACAACATTGTGTTTATTGGTTTAAGGTTCACTTGTTGTAAAATGATTTATGCCTATGTCAATAGATGTCCCTCTTTCCGCTGACCGTAGACCAGATTTATGGTGAATATTAATGGTTAACGTTAACAGTTTTGAGCTGGGAGTTTTCCTGTCTCCTTCAAAGTATTTAGGGCATTAGTATGCATAGGGAAAATTATTATAAGATGTATGTGTGCTAGTATTGATAGTACTTTAATAAAAAAATAATGGCAAAATTTCAAGTATAATCACTTTTAAAGTATAGATTTAAAGTATAGAAACACGTAAGTGTTACTCTTACATTTTTTTTTTTAACTTAATTAGTTCATATTGATATTTAGTAAACTTTCTGAAAGGATTGTTTAATAGCATATAAACATTTGCAGTATATTTAAAATTGGTATGAAATAATGACATTCTATTGTAGCCAACTACTAATTTTGGTATTGGAAAATTTTGGATAATCAGGACATTTTTCCCAGTCATTTCAATAGCAAAAATTTCCCAATTTACTAGGGCTGTTTAACAATTAGTCGCAATTAATCAGATCCAAAATAATACATAATATATGTGTGTGTACTGTGTATATTTATTATGTATAAATAAATACATGCCCATGCATGTATCTATTTAACAAACTGTTTGTATTTTAAAATATTTATAATACTAATTAAATGAATATAAATATATACATGTAAATACTTTCAAAATATATAATGTATGTGTGTATTTATTTATACATAATAAATATACACAAATATTATGTAAACAAAAACTTTAATGTTGGATGCTGGTGCTTAATGTCCAGATGACCCTAAAAGCTAGTTATTCGTCTAGTACTTCAACCTACAGACTAGTTCATTTGGAAAATGTCTGTACTAGGTGTATGTGGATATGAGTGATCTCAGTAATTTTACCTTAACTGCCATGTCTGCGTGTGTGTGTTAAATGACACTTAAAGTCTGGCAGATGGTGGGGGGGATGCTGTTTTTCCACTTGAGTGAAGCATCAGCGTGCTGCTAAGGTGATTTCCTCGATTTCAGCAGCGACCGGTATTGAACTGGCAGGACTGTGTGTAATACTCCCTCCAGGCCTGGAGAATCACCCACACATGTCTGTGTTGAGTTTATGCAACACTCATCAGTTTTAGGAAGATAATTTGGATTTAAACCTCCCACCTGATGTGATTTGACTGTCAGGTGCTGTCGTTGAATTGCTCGCTCTGTGTTAAAGGTGGGCAGGATCCTGCCTAATGTCTGTCATGAGAGTTATAGCCCAAAGTAATCATTAACTACTGGTCCTGTGTGCAAACAGAGCATGAGATTCCAGTTTTATCTTAATTGCACTTGATCGCCCTCCTTCTCTCTTCTCTCTCCCTCTTTCTTTAATTCTTGGATTTGTGCACTCATTAGCTAAATAAGATGCTGTCAGTATAACGAAAACATCAAGTAAGCTCAAAATACAGGCCACTGAACAGATGAGCCCTACTGTGTTCTACAGGCTTGGCTGAAGTATTGAAGTGTTAGGTTGATGGTTGAGTGTTACAGCTGGACAATGTTTTATTTCCTATGATTGTTGATCATATTAAATTTAGCATTTTTATATATATATACATATATATATATTATATATATTATATATATTATATATATATATATATATATATATATGCATGTGTGTTTGTATATGTGTACATAATGCTGCATTGTCTGAATTCACCTGTAGTATTTACAACTGTAGATTTAAGTTGTTGTAGCGTACGTCGTGGTACTCTTGTGAACGTGCATCTAAGACTGACACATAAAAGAAGAAATTGTTGAAAATATTTATTGAAATACAAAAGGTATTCTCGTAGCTTTACAACTTTACAGTTGAACCACTGTTGTCTCATGTACTTTTTTTAACAATGTCCTACTACCTTTCTGGGCCTTGAACGTGGTAGTTGCGTTGACGTCTATGCAGGGCCAGAAAGCTCTCAGATTTAATCAAAAATATCTTAATTTGTGTTCTGAAGATGAACAAAGTTCTTACGGGTTTGGAACAACATGAGGGTGAGTAATTAATGACAGAATTTTCATTTTTGGGTGAACTATCCCTTTAATTTTGTTGGGGTCAATATGTTAATGTGCCATTCCCATCCTGTTGTGTACATTATTGGAGTAACACCACATAATAGTCAGGGATCTTTTGCTGGGTTCACCCAAGGTTTCACTGTGTTTCTCATCAGTCGTGTATTCTGTTCCTGATGATGCTCATCAGAAGTCTTTAGGGTAAGGCTGATTAAATGAGCTCGTAATCTGTGCTACATGCTCCATGAGGTGCTTTAAAGACGTTTGTTCATTGTTCTCCAGTGGAGGAAGTACACTGACTGCCTCTAATCTCAGCCTGTCTCACAGAGTCAGTGCCAGAACTCCAGAACAAAGCTCTCTCCTCTTCTCTCCTGGCAAACAAAGGTTGTAGGTTCAAATCCTACTAGCTATTTTTCAAGAGAACCTATTATGCTCCTTTTTACAAGATGTCAAATAAGTCTCTGATGTCCCCAAAGTGTGTATGTGAGGTTTTAGCTCAAAGTACCTGACGAATAATTTTTTTTAATAGCTTGTTAAAATTGCCACTTCTAGGGTATGAGCCAAAACACTTTTTTGTGTTTGTCCCTTTAAATGAAAATGAGCAAGTGTACTCCTCCTCTAGCAACACCAGAACATTTTGGATGCTTTTGGATTATCCAGAGTATGGATTCCCAGAAGTCTATATTTTGTAAAAATGGGCCGTGGTACAGGTTAAATGAGTTTATTGCGCTTTGGCTACAGTAGGTAATTCTAGTGGTGATCGTGCATGTCTGTGACTATTTGAACTGAACTGAGCTGGACAAAGACATCACTGAATTCAACGATGAACTGCATTTAACTGAAAATTGAGTTTACTGTTGTCCTTTTGCATTATTGATGCACTATTTCCTATTTAATACTGTAAAGCTGCTTTGTCACAATCTGTATTGTTAAAAGCGCTATATACATATCACTTGACTTGACTTGACATGTCACTTCTGCAGGCTGTGTCGGAATCTGTAAGACAAAGTGTCAATCTTTTCATAGCTTTTGCCGGCTCTGAGACACTTGCATGGTATTTCTCGGCTCTTTTTCTAACAAAAATTCTGTCATCACTAAATGAAAACTTAAAATGAAGAGCAAGTGCTTCCAACCCATCTTTTCAGATTCCTTTTGAAATGAAATTTAACCAGTGTCCTCAGTGGCTCAGATGGAGTCTGTGGAGTAGGGCTGTGCAAAAATCAGATGTCGGGTCTTTGTCCGTAATGCTGGTTTATGATTAGTCATAAATTTAAGATGAATTTGAGATCAGATGGAGCCGTAGTTTACTGGCAAGCTTCGCAATGTCACGTTCATCATCGGATATATATCGCCTTCGATAATGAACTTGATATAGCTTGTCAGTGAACTGTGGGTCTGTGTAGTAAATGCCGCTCAATCTGACAGCATGTGATGGAGATTTACAACTAATCACAAAACCGGCATTACTGATGAAATGCACATGATAATCGCATGCAATTTTTTTTTGGCACAGGCCTACTATGGAGACTCCTAACACTCGTAATGCCTCTTTGGTGCTGACATTGTATATCTCCGGCAGCTACAGCAGAAAACAGTAATGGCGGATTGCTGCTTCTCACTCAGGGCTGTGTTTATGCTAATAGGGCAGAGATCATCACAAATGGGCAGGGATTTCTCCTTACAATGACGTGTACGTAGGGAGAATCTGGAATTGCGTGTTAAGATTTGTACTGTTTGTTTGATTTATTGGGGTTCTAAGTTTTTTTTTTTTTACCATTATAAGCTGGTTGTTTTCTCAAACTGCGGCCACACAACTGTGTTCAAACACCTTATAAAAAGTGATTTTTACATAAGAGGTCCCATTTAACTGTAGGCTGGACTGTGGACATGATCGGTCCCATGTAATGTACCTTAAAACTGGATGGTCACAATGTTTGACAAATGTTGACTAGTCACCATGTTAGGGAAAATTGCAATAAATTAATACAAATTGATATTGCACTTGGTTAGGAAACAAACAAGTTGTTTTGGCTTACGACAAAGCTTTTGAAGCTGCATTACTGTGTCTCTTGTCTCCTGTTGAACAGTGAATAGACTGTCTTGTGCCCTCTGTGAACAGACTGGCTCTGCCTCAGGCTAATACACAGCTTGTTTGTCGGTCTCTTTCAGTCTTTACTTCTCAGAGATCATCATCATCATCATCATCAGAAAGCCTTGTCTGACCCAGTACGGACTGAGCCTATAGAGTCTGTTGCTGCATTCACATCCAGTTCATAAAGACAGGTCTGCAGTCTGAGACCTCACAGGGCTCCACACTTTAACTGCAGTGGGCAAAAATACAAAAATAAATAAACAGATTGTGTGTGTATAGCCATGTTAGGTGTTCTCGCTCTCAGTCTGGCTACATCCAAGGCTTTACCATAAATAGCCCTTGAATGTAATGCTGTATGTCACTTACTCCTCCGTAAGGTTGTTTGTCGCTCAGAACCCAGATGGACTGTTTGGATCCACCATGTCTTATGTTGTCGGGTTGGTGGTGAGGAATATGATGTAACAGTCTTGAGATGCAATTTTCAGCTCGCTCGATTCTTCATCCAAGCTGGCTGGATGAAGAAGGTGGAATTATTCTCAGCATGTCTGGAATAACAGATAAAAGCAGTGAGATTTTGTAAAGCAGGCTGGTATGTACATTTACAACCCTGCATACGGTTTTATAGCCAGATAAATAACTGCCTAGGAGAATTGAATTTGCCAAAGTGATTCCTTGCCTTTAAACATCCCTTAAAAGGAGGAGTGATTCTTCTCTTGAAAATGTGTTCAAAGCAATGAAAACATAATTGTTCGCAATGTAAATGGTTATTCAGCATTGATTTATATTCTGCACTCACCCTGCAAATGTTTAATATTCTTCAAACAAGTCCTTCCATATTCATGTTTCCTGTCTGGCACCAGCAGCCCAGTAACAGATCAAACTCCCTCTAACTGGACCTCTTTTTGTTTTCTGCTCTCTTCCTTGATCAGGATCAGTTCGAGAATCTCGACAAACACACGCAGTGGGGCATCGACTTCCTAGAGCGCTATGCAAAGTTCGTCAAGGAGCGTCTGGAGATCGAGCAGGCCTATGCAAAGCAGCTACGGTGAGCATCTAACTACAGCAACTTCCGTAGATTGACTCATCTGATGTGAGCGAGGGGGTTTTATCACTCTGATAACATGAAATAAGTGGGTTAATAAAAAATGAATGATTTCGAGTGAGTGATACTGCAGCACTGATTCACATTCAAGCTTTGTAACCATATTTACAAGAGAAGCACATAACTACAAGCTTATATAATCAACCATTTCCATTTCCTGAACAGCTAGTTGACTAATTGGTCAAAAGGAAGCCCAATATATTGTTATAATGATTATTTTGGTTAACTAGTCAACTATAGTAACACATTCCCGAAGTTTACACACATTTTAATGGTCCCTCTTTATATTAGGTGGCCTTAACTACTATGTACTTACATTTAAATGAATCATTTGATGCACTAGGGCTGGGTGATATGGGCAAAAAAAAAATCACGATAATTTTTTTTCATACCAGTCGATATCAATAACTATCACGATAAATGTCAAATCTTTATTTCTTTTAAGTTTAAAGTCAGATTTTTGCTCCAAAGTGAAAGTTGTAGAAATGCGGTGCGCATGCGGTGCGCTCTGTTTTTCCAGGCGCGTCTGCGCCGCACCGAGATAATAAATGCATCTTCTCTAGTGAGCTCACACAGCACTGCAGTTAGAATTTTGGTCAGAGCGAATAAACGGGCCATGTGGCGAGATTCAAATGAGTCGCACTATTTCGTTCTGCTTTTGGCACATAAAAATTATATCGAACATTTATCATACTCTTCATATCGTTTTATCGAGGAAAATTATATTGCGATAATTATATTGAATATTACATTGCAATATTTATCGAATTATCGCCCAGCCCTACAGTGCACTTAATGTGTTTTTATAGTGCACTTATAGTTTATATAATACCTACATGTAATTAC